>QNUK01000567.1:337500-345000 GCA_013621035.1 Clarias magur
ATCGATTCCACTGGCAGTCAAACAGCCCAGAGCGTGATCCTACCACCACCTACTACAGCTAACAGCTGCCACAGTGTTCTTTACCCTCCACCCCCCAAACACCTCTGGTCAGAACTTTCCTCCAGAAGGCCTTTTCTTTGTTCATGTGCTCAGCTGCAAGCTTTATCCGAGCTTAGAGGTGAGGCTTTCCGAGCAGGAGTTTCTTTCCTGGATATCATCCTTTCAGTCTATGGCGATGTAAACACTGGTTTGACTGGAGACAGTGACTCTGGGGTTCCAGCAGCTTCCAGTTCAGGGCAGGTCGGTGCCTTGGTGGTTCCTGGGTTGTTCCTGGCCATCAGATACAGTTTTCCCTCAGCTGATGGGGACAGTTTGGATCTTCTTCCAGCGACTTCACCTTGGCACAGCGATTTCACCTCCCAGTAAATCCCAGTAAAAGTTTGATCTGATCTTGGAATCTGCAGATGTTTAGAAGTGGCTCTGAGAGATGTTCCTGCTGTGTGTAAATCTCTCACCCTCTTTCTCAGATCTGCACTGAGCTCCTTGTATTTTCCCATAGACACTGACATGTAGCGGAGAGACCTCAGGATCAAGGCTTCAAATTTAAACATTTCAAGATTTTCTGCACCATTGAGTAAATAACGTGTGTGTGTGTGTGTGTGTGTGTGTGTGTGTGTGTGTGTGTGTGTGTGTGTGTGTTGATTTTATAAAACTGGAAATAAATTAAACATTATGCTTCAAACTGTTGTGATTTTCTTCTATTTAAGGTTTGTGTACTGTTCAGTCAGTTTCAGAAAAAGACAACTTCAAAGAAATCACTGAAGGTGTGTGTGTGTGTGTGTGTGTGTGTGTGTGTGTGTGTGTGTGTGTGTGTTCATGTTATGAAGGTAAATTGGGGCTGATGAAGGCCAGATGAAGACTTGCCATCTGTTTATAAGGTTAGATACACACACACACACACACACACACACACACACACACACACACACACACACACACACACACACACACACACACACAGACACACACACACACGGTCCAGCTCTTTCAGGTGTGAACACACATTAATGAACATCCTTGGCTGTAACTCAGAGCCCTCGATGTGTGTGTGATCTTCAGATTTTTTTCTTTTCATTTTAAAATTAATTGAAGAAGTTCTGATTAGTATTAATATTACATTAGAACATTTCCTTCTTCATGCAAGTGACATAAACAGTGTGATGATGATATTACTATTACTACTTTTACTAATACTAGAAGAAATAATAATAATAATAATAATAATAATAATAATAATAATAATAAAGTTTGCTTATTATTTTTGTTCTTCTTTTTATTAATCCTGTGCTGGAATTAATTGGAATTAGTGTAGAGGAAGGAAACTGGTGAACAGAGCCAAAAGAAATCATGTGTGTGTGTCTTTGTGCCACCTGTACAGTGAAACCGGCCCAAAAACATCACAGATGGTTCTTAAATAAATAATAAAAAATAAAAAATAAACTGACTGAAGCCCTTTTCCTCTGTTCTCTGTCCAGTTCACTTTTCACAAACAGTGGTGGCACTTTTTTCTCCCAAAGACAAATTAAATACGAATGTTTATGTGTGTGTGTGTGTGTGTGTGTGTGTGTGTGTGTGTGTGTGTGTGTGTGTGCCCTGTGATCGATTGGCACCCTATCCTGGGTGTACCCCACCTTGTGCCCCAAGTCTCCTGCAATCGGCTCCCTGTAAACAAGATAAAGCTCTATAGACAGTGAATGAGTGAGTAATAAACAGTGTAAAATAAAAAAGTGTGGAATTTTTTTTTTAAGGATTTGTTTTTAGTGATTAGAAAATCTGTTTTTAATCAAGTAGAAAAAAAACTAAAACTAAAAATGATGGTTGTAAGTTATGCGAATAATATCTAAAGTAAAGTCAGAAAGACTTTGTAATTGTATTGTGAGTGTTAAGGAATTAATAACCTGCCTAAATAACTGATCATCTCATTTAGTCTATTTCTTTAGGAATATCTGTAGATTTATTCTGGACATATTTAGGTTAGAAGTGTCACAAGAGCTACTGGAAAAGCAGTGACAAGTCCTGAAATGGAAGTGTCGCCAACCAGCCACTAGGTGGAGGTAGAGAGGCGAAGTGGACTAATCGTGTTGAATTGCGCCGCATTGCTCAGGGTTGCCAGATTTAAATGATTGTTATTAAAACATAAAAAAAAAACAAAAGAAATACTGGAATATATTGGCATGAAGGATAGATAAATAAATAAAAACAAACAAACAACAACAACAACAACAACAACAACAAAAAAACATGCAAGTTTATGAAAAAAAAAACTCTTTCATCTCTTTAAGACTCTTTCAATAGTCTTTCATCCTGGACTCAGGTTAGCAGGGGGGCATAAATATTAAGGAACAATGACATTGTTGCCTAAGCAGTTAATAGATTGATTACAATAATATTGATAAGTAACATTATTCTGAATGATTATTCATATATAAACATATTAAATATGAAAGTGTGCCATAGTAGGTAAACAATAAAGAAAAATCAACAACAACAACAACAACAACCCACTTAAATCTATTATTCATTTGTTTTGTGAATCGATTCAAGACGAACAGGTTGAATCATGTCAAGGATTTGTTATCAAAACTGGACCAACTACAGTAAGCACGTTAAAGCACCAACTAGAACACTGTTGATGTAAAACACACACACACACACACACACACACACACACACACACACACACACACTCAGTGATTTCTTTGAAGTATATATATATATATATTGAATGTTGTATATTTGCCTCTTCTTACCTTCTTATACTGTTTCATCTTTCCTGCGTGTAATCATTTCATTTCATTGCATATTATACTGTGTATGGTTGTTACGTGACAAATAAACATTAGAATCTGATGTCTGGAATTTTTAAAAATAATAATAATAATAATAATAATAATAATAGTTAAAATAAATGTCTCAAATGGGAACCGATTCGTTGGAGAATCATGCCCAAGGATTCGGCTCAATCTGGCAACCCGGACCGGTAGCAGCCGTTTCTCTGCCCGAGTTTCATTCATTCATTCGTTCGTTTCTCCGGTCGGAACGGGAGCGCGCGGAGCTGCACGTGAAAGTGACACCAGTCGGGACTGCACTGCGCGAGCTGGTCTTCATCATCACCATCACCATCATCAGCAGCAGCATCTTCTTCATCCTCCTCTTCATCCTCGTCCTGATCGCGCGGGTGAAGGTGCAGGTGCAGGTAAGCTCGTGTCTCCGCTCTCCGCACGCGCAGCCCCGCTACATTGTAATTAATAATTACGTCAAGCGCGTTTGATGTTTGCGGTGTTCATGCGCTTTAATGTTATTAAAAGAACACGCACACACACACACACACACACACACACACCTGCGCGAGCACCTGAGGTGTGAGACTCACACTCACACTCACACCTCCAGTCTGTAATTAACACCTTAATGAGTTTATTGAGCGCGCGCGCGACACACACACACACACACACACAGCCCGCCGGACGTTTAACGGCTCGCGGTGTTAATGAGCATCAGCTGTAATGAAGGAGCTCGTGATCAGTGTTGAGACGGTAGTATAGAGATGGTGCGGTGCAGAAATATTGGCACCCTTCATGAAAAGGAGCTACAAATAAATAGCTATGTTATTGTTAAATAATGATGTTTTTGTATCTAAACAAAGTCTCCCTTCAAAAAATCGGAAGAGTCCAGATTCCGAAGCAACCTGGGAGAATGACAGACTGTCCCTCGGCCTGTTTCTGTAGAGTTTAACGGAGGTCAGACGTCACCTACTGTACATTTACACGGAGGCGTTTGGCCGAAGCTCTTATCCAGAGGGACTCACAACAACAGTGCTGTGAAGTTTCACTCACCGGATTGATCTGTACACCGGCTACGATGGTCTAGAACTAAGTACCGTCAGTCTCACACACACACTGTTGAGAAAGGTGTTTTTTGTTGTTTTTTTCTTCACACATCTAAGAAACAGGCAGGTCTTCCGTTGCTCTTCCATGCAGAACAGTTGCAGCTCATTGGGAGGTTCTTCATGGTCTCCTGTGAGGTTTACTATTGAGGTTCCACTCTGTCTGGAGACGGACTGCGCCTTAATTTTCTGTCGCTGCCACCATTTCTTTGTCGATTTTTTTTTTTAACGTGTGTTTCAAGTCATCGCCTTTTCAGAAGAGAGGTTCGTCCTGGTAATGTTCTGGTACTGAACGGAACTCATCATGCCACTCACCCTAAAAAAAAAAAAAAAACAGCCCCAGCTTTTCTTCTCATTTCTCCTCTCATGTGGTTTTGCCCACATTGATGGATGACAAAAGGACTTTCCCTGTGTGTTCCGCACCTCATGTTTATACCCCATTGGAACACGAACTGGTTACAGAAGACGAGCAAGTTCCCCCAAAGACACGAATTCCTCTGGTTTTATGCATAGAATTCTTCAAAGGTGCCACTAATTCTGCCACATATGTTTTGAATGTCTGTGTAGATTCTCAGTCATCCAGTACATGGTTGTCCCAAAGGTGCTGTTCAGTGGTGACTGGACCCCTCAAGGAGTGATGAAAGAGCTGCACTGTAGGTCACCGCTCACCCCAAACACACACACACACACACACACACACACACACACACACACACACACACACACACACACACACACAAACAACAGCTCACAGGTTACCGTCAGGGTGTAAACCCGACACTTCAAGCCTCTGAGGAACACTTTCAGATCAGAGGGGGAAACATCTGGAAAAAAATAAAAATAAAATTCAAGCAAATCCAGTTGTCACTGCGATTCTGAAATAAAACGAAACTTGCAGGAATTCCTTTTATTGTTTACATTTTTAGCAACTACTACAGACGTCTGAGGAAAACTACAAACATTATATGTATTGTCTGTACGATATTAATGGGATTTTTGTTGTAAAACACCAGACATTCTAATTGTCTGTAGTGTTGAGGTGAATTAAAATTGTAAAGTTGATAGTGTTGAGGTGCAAGGAAATCACGGTCAAGGACAAAAATCACACCAGATTATTAAAATATTTAGTTGTGTAAATATATATTAACACCGGCAGTGCTTTGTTTTTAGTGTTGAACTTGCATGTGTTAATGAACATCTGCTGTGTTAGGCTGTTGAACTGTGTGTTTTCAGTTCGCTGTTGCCACTTTGCCTTTATATTTCCGGTGCTGAATTAAGACTCGCTGACCACAGAGTTGCTTTGTGCAGTGCTGAATCAACACCTCGGCCGATGAACGTGCACCAGTGGGCGTCTCTCCTGTATGTTCAACTGGAGCCTGTTGTGTTTAAGTCTCTCTGAATGTTAATCGTATTGACTGAATGTTAGCATTTGGAGCTGGCTTGGATTTGACGAGTGTTGAAGAAACTGAATTAGCACTGAATCAGACAGTAAACATCAGAGCTGTTGAGTCAAATAACAAAACGAGAATCGCAACATCCGGGAATCTAACTGAATTGAGTCTGTAGTGCACCTGCGATTCCACAGAGCCGCACTGGGTTCGGTGTGTCGGCGTGTGTCGGCGTGTGTGTGTGTGTGTGTGTGTGTGTGTGATATCACATTGAAGATGCTCTAACAATAAACCTGTGATTGAAGAAAACATTTACGTTCTGCTCACATCATTACACAGCGTAATCCAGAAATCAGCTCGAGCAGAAAACAGGCTCTCCGAACAACACACACACACACACACACACACACACACACACACACACGTTCTCCGCGTGAGATTGCTTTTGTGTTTTCTGCCCGTATCTTTAGGTGTCCTGTGGGTTTTCTGTCCCTAAGTCCTGGTGAAACTGAGACAAGCATTGTAGAAGAAGCTTGAACGGGAGTTTCTCACGAGAGGCACGTTTACATTCAAAATAAAACTGCATCATGAACACTTTAATGATCTGTTCTGTAGGTGAATATTAGCCAAGTAAACACCTGCTGTGATGGTTTCTCTCTCGTCAGATTAAATCTATTCGTCCTGCTCATGTTTCTTCTGGAGTGAAATATTGCTCCCAGGTCTAACCTCCAGGAGAGAGCTTATACTTCTGTATATAAACACCCGTCTTATCAGACCAGCCTCGGTGTGAACATGGAATCTGCAATCGAATGCTTTCACTCGATAAAGTCCAAAGAACCCTTTAACATGGTGTGATTTTTGTCCTTGATGGCAAAATCAAGCTGAAAACCTGGAGTGTTTGTTTCACCGGAGCACGGCGAACACTCCGGTGTGGGGTTGTTAGACTGAGTGGAAATGACTTCTTTTTAAACAAATGAGGCTCATTAAACTTTTAGCTAAATGAAGTGCGCACTTATTTGTGCCTCTCGTGAGTGTACTGAGTCGGCAGCTTCTGCCTCGCGGGAGTTTATGATCCTCCTCGTCCCGGTTTATTGAGATCCAGAAAGAGCTCGAGTCTATCTTATACGTCCATGTCGTCTCAACGATTTCCTTTCATTAAGTGTGTGTGAGAGTGTGTGTGAGAGAGAGAGAGGGAGAGAGAGAGAGAGCGCGCTAAGGTCGATAGAGCTGTGATGGACGTCTGTTCTTTCGTCTAAAGCTGTTTTTCTCTTCATTACGGCAGCAGAGGAAGTTATTCAGCCTGGAGAGTCTCTGTGGACACATTCAAGCTCAGCAACACTAACAGGGGTTGGGAGGGGTGTTGGGGGGGGGTTGATGAAGATCACCTGGTGCAGCGGGTTGAAATGAGAACATAAGCTGCCTGTGTCCAAAAATAAGTCGCCATTTTCGGTTTTTACGAGCCATTACGAGCAAAAAGCCTCTGATTGGATAATTTCTCCTCATTTCTTAAACACCCGTACGGGAAGACGCGTCCCGCAGTCGAGGAAATGATGTTCCTGCACCAAGCAAAGTCAACAACTAAGGAGATAACACTGAAAGGAGTGGAGCTGGGTGAAGAACAGTATTAAACGCTGGCAGGAGAGAGCTGAACCTCACCGTCACAGAGGAATCATCAGAGTGAGTGTGATGGAGATCACTGGTACTTGGTGAAGTTGCTTGTGAAAAAAGAATTCAGTGGAAACCAGAAATATGTTTAATATTGACAGTAAGATAAACCAGATAAAAGACTTCAGTTCGTTAGGGATCATAACTTTGACTTTGGAGTGATGTATAAAGGTCATGTGACCTGATGAGTCCAGACCGAGTCTGTTCCAGAGCGATGGGCGTGTCAGGGTGAGAAGGGAAGCGCTGTAATGAAGCGATGCTCCCATCATGCATAGCGTCCACTGTACAAGCCTCTGGAGACAGTGTTATGATCTGGGGTCGCGTCAGTCGCTCAGGTCGAGACTCAGCAACGTCACGTGGAGATGAGATGAAGTCACATGACCACCTGAATGTACCGAATCACCAGCACATCACATCTGTGGAGGGTTTCTTCTTCTCCTCTGATGGTACGCGCCGTATTCCAGGTGTGACTTTTGTTTTCATCAGGCAGTGTATAGGAAC
>QNUK01000567.1:350000-355000 GCA_013621035.1 Clarias magur
CGTAAATCAAGACTCGCTCGTTTATCAAGTCAACATTTTAACAATTGCAGAACGCTCGCAACCTGGGTTACTCGCAATCCGAGATTCCACTGTACAGTTCTTTAAAATCATGGTAATGGTTCAATTCATGTTAAAAGAACGGGCGACGTCTGCCATCTCGTCACCTCACTGGATTCTAACAATTATTTTCACCTTCGTCTCCACCGTTATTGCTCTGTGCTTATTAGCAGTACCAGCTTCATCACTGCCGCTTTTACACTCGAGTCCGGACATCCTGGGATGTGCGCTGCACGTGACAACGTCCGCCAGACCAGTGATCTATGTTCCACAAAAGGCGCTAGGGGAAAGAAGCTGAAAGGCGGAATAGCGCCACCTATCATACGAAATAGGTAAATGATATCGAAACCGTGTATGTGTACTGGGACGAGGACAGAGTTCTGAACAGCGTCTCCACGTAGCTGTGCGTGTGAACATTCTGAGTGATTCACAGAGCTGCATCGGATCTCAGGACTCACGGTTCAGGTCGCATGACTGATTTCAGATCATCAAAACATGAGACAAATATCATTTTTGCTTTCTGTGTATCACGAAAGTTAAAGCAACTTAAAAAGTTCTTAACTTAAAGGAGACTTACAGTAAGGAACCTCTGACAAGGTCGTAATAAAAACCAGATGTCCAAAGTTTAAATGTTTAAATAAAATCTTAAAATAAAATCCTTATTTGACAATGACAACGGTCCCACACGGAGCTAACCCTAGCTGCACGATTTGATAAAAGTAAATAAATAAATAAAAAATCACATTCTGATCATTTAGTCACATATTCCAATGATGATTTGAACTGTGACATGTAATTATTAAATACACCTTTTTCTATTAAAACTAATGTACTGAGGATAACAGCAAATACAAGGATGTTTGCCAATATTGATTTATCACCTCCAAAATATATAACTAAAAAATTAACAAATACTTAAATTATTGATTAATTCTACATAAACCCCTGATTATGAGACCTTAATAAACCTGTAATAAACTGTAATAAACTGTAATAAACTGTAATAAACTGCAGCCTTCTGAGATTAAATCATCACACAGGTCCCTATCACAATTTCAGCTTTTATGAGATTCATTGAGCAGCATTACTTAAAGCTGGAGGTTATGATGTATAAAAATAGAAGTATTTTTACTTCACACACACACACACACACACACACACACACACACACACACACACGCTCGCACACACACACACACACACACACACACACACATGGATAAGCTGATGACGGTTAAGAAACAGCACTGTGGATAAACCCAGTAGATTACTTTGTTTTAATTAGTCACCTGCAGAGTAGAGGGGTCCGTCCATCTGACTCAGGACACGACAGAGAGAAACAGAGAGACAGAGAGAGAGAGACAGACAGACAGAGAGAGAGAGAGAGAGAGAGAGAGAGACTTAAACAGGGTGAGACAGAGACACAGATGTAGAGGAGAGAGAGCGAGTCTGTTTCAGTCTGTTTGATTTATTTGCTCTAATTCATGTCCCTGTTTCTGTTTAATTTAATAATTTGTTCGTGGACGCACAGGAGCGCGCACACACACACACACACACACACACACACACACACACACACACACACACACACACACACACACACACACACACACACACACACACACACTCACACACACACACACACACACACTGCTGCATCGCAGTTTTGAAGTGTCTTAGAGAAGTAACAAGAGAAAGAGAGAGAGAGATAATGAAGAAAAATAAAAGCATCAGGGAGCATCAGATAGAAAAACACAAGAGAGAGAGAGAGAGAGTGATGGACAGAGTGATGGACAGAGTGATGGAGAGAGTGAGAGATTGATGAATGGCAGTAATAAACCTGAGAGAGCGACAGAGACAGAGAGACAGAGGTCAGTGTGTTGTCCATAAACCATGTGTAAGCCTGAGGTGTGTGTTTGTGTGTGTGAGAGAGAGAGAGAGATTGAATGTGTGTGTGTGTGTGTGTGTGTGTGTGTGTGTGTGTGTGTGTGTGAGCGAGAGAGAGATTGAATGTGTGTGTGTGTGTGTGTGTGTGTGTGTGTGTGTGTGTGTGATCGCCTCTGCTGTCCCTCGCTTGTGGCAGTTTTATTGTGGCTCTAATGGACAAAGTCAGAGACGGACAGCGTTTGTGAAGCTCTGAGCCGAGACTCGCTGTTGATTAATAACATTCTGCCATTAAACACTGACACACACCACAGAAAACACTGCAACACTGCCAACACAACACACCACTCACAACACACCACTCACACACACACACCACACACAACACACCACACACACACACACACCACTCACACACACTGCTCACACAACACACCACACACACACCACTCACACACACCACACACAACACACCACTCACACACACTGCTCACACCACACACCACACACAACACACCACACACAACACACCACTCACACACACTGCTCACACCACACACCACACACAACACACCACTCACACACACTGCTCACACCACACACCACACACAACACACCACACACAACACACCACTCACACACACTGCTCACACCACACACCACACACAACACACCACTCACACTACAGAAAACACCATCAAACACAGCACCACTGCCAACACACACCACACACACACACACACACACACACACACACACACACACACACACACACACACAGCCAACACAACACACCACACACACACACTGCTCACACAACACACCACACACACTATTAAAGTGTTCCTCCAGCACCTTTGTTGAACGCTGCTTTTCTGTGATAACTGACGCAACACAGACTAAACACTGTTGTGTGATCATGAGTAAACACAGTTAACATTGTTAAACACTGTATCACACACACCAACATTAAACACCGTGTTGCTAACATCGTTAAGCGTTGCAGTGACATGGTTAAACACCGCAGTGCCGGGGCCGTAGTCTAACACTGTGCTGTCGACATCATTAATCACTGTGTTGTTGGACGGTTAAGCACTGACGCATCGTTAAACACACTGTGTACAACGTCCATGTCTGAACTCCTCACACACGGCCGGTGCTGTAAACATACACAGACACCAGTGTTTAAATCTGAGCCGCGGTCACTTTTCCGCTAAAGTATTGGCACCCCTCAGTGTGGTGACGCAGTATAATTTGTGGTCGGGTCCCCGGTGAGGACGAGAGGACGATGAACACACTGTACGTGCAGAGCGATGCACTGTAGCCTCTCGGTGAACATCTCGAGTGGAGGAGTGTGTACAGTGTACAGTGGCAGTGTGCATCAGGTTTAAGACCTCTGCGCCGTAACACTTCAGTCTGCACCCATTAAGCGCAATTTCTTCTTTATTATTTATTCACTTTAACTCTCTTAGTGCCGCAAACCGCTTCAGGACGCTAAAGAATCCTCGCGTAAGACACAATTAAATATTAAACGCTATTCCTTCATTACTTAAACATCACTCCTGATCTAACTCGCAATTAAATATTCATATTAATCATAACGGTTTCATTATTAGTTGCCTTCTCCGTACACACACGACTTCACACACACACGTTGCAGTCACACTAACCGGCCAGTGAGATTCTGCAGGATTTGTTTTAAATCTCATGTGATGCCCTACTGAGCGCGTGCTAGAATGCCGCATGTCCTAAGAGTCTTCATACACAGGGCATTTATGTATTTATGAATTTATTTTTTAGCAAATTGTAGATTCATTTACAAAATTTATTTTGAACACATTACTGTTTTTGCAAGCACAAAAGTAATATTTTCGCTTTTATACTTTAACCTGCCCACTTTGATAAAAGAAACAGCGCAGGTAATATCTGTACTAGAACTCATTCTGTAGCTCATTATGCACTATATGAACATACCGAGGAACCTTGGATTGCGAGTAACATGGTTTACGAGTGTTCCGCAAGACGAGCAAAGATTTTTAATAAATTTTGATTTAAAAAATGAGCAAGTGCTGTTTTTTTGCGAGCGGCGAGTATCATGTATCACACATGGGCCTCTTATTTTGACACTGAGCGCCACGTGATCACAACTGAGCCAATTCTTTTTCTCTCTCTTGCGCTGCAGAATTGTGGGTAATCGTCTCCCCGGCTCGGTCTTAGTGCTCGTCTCTTACTGGTATAATCAACATCATCTCCCTCTCTGGTTCAGTGTGTCTCCTATGTGTGTGCGCGCGTGTAATTTGACACACTTTTTTCACCCCCCTCCCCGGCTTCACTCACGCACACAAGAAGCTCTGTCGCGATTCTTTTCAAAGGTAAGGTGCTGGTTCATTTCACTTTACAGCAGTGATTTTGTTAGTATGCGCTCACGGGAGTGTCATTAGAGAGATTTCTTTTTTTTTTCGTTAAAACAGTGCTCCCTGTGTGTGTGTGTGTGTGTGTGTGTGTGTATGTGTGTGTGTGTGTGTGTGTGTGTGTGTGAGTGTGTTTGTTGTGAAACCTAAAAAGGTTGGGAGAGGGAGGAGATGTTACTGTGTAAAAAGGCGAGTGAAGGGGCTAATTCCACACACACACACACACACACACACACACACACACACACACACACACACACACACACACACACACACATACACACACACACAGCGCCTGCACGCACGAACGGAAACACTTATCTGTCGTGATTTATTTTTACTTTTTTTAAAGGTAAAGTGCAGGTTAATCTGTTTTATTTTCACTTTATAGATTGTATTAATTATTTTTATGTATTTTTTTTCTTTTTATTGTGGAACGAATAATTTGAGTTTTCATTATTTCTTATGGGAAAATCTGATTTCATTTACGAGTGTTTTGGAATACAAGCCCACTTCCGGAACAAATTATGCTCGTAATCCAAGGTTCCACTGTACTATGTTTTACACACACACACACACACACACACACACACACACACACACACACACACACACAAAATATATATTTCTATTATTCTTATTATTATA
>QNUK01000567.1:360000-372500 GCA_013621035.1 Clarias magur
GACGTCCTCTTCGCCGTCTTCTCCAAGGGACAGAAACAGTACCGGAGGCCGTCGGACGACTCGACGCTCTGCATCTTTACCATCCGGGATATTAACGTTCGGATCAAAGAGAGGCTGAGGTCGTGCTACCAGGGGGAAGGAAACCTGGAGCTGCACTGGCTTCTGGGAAAAGACGTCCAGTGCACGAAAGCGGTACGTGTTTTACTATCGTTCAGAAAATAGGAACGTGCACAACGTTTCAGAGGACGTCTGGACGCATTTTAATATCGTACAAACATTACTTCGACTTCGCTGTGCCGTTATGACCGACACGCCCACGTGTGTGCACATGACGAAGCGCCGTTATCACACAAAACAAAGCTTTAAATGTGTACGTTGTGATCACGCCAACACAGACCAGATTAGACATTAGCAAAGAAACGAACAAACCGGGTGAATCATCACAACAGATAAACACAAAAACACTTCCTGCTTTCTTGCTTTGTTGTCCAGGAAATTCCTTAACGGCTGAGTGTTTCAGCTCCATGTTAACGCGTGTGTGTGTGTGTGTGTGTGCGCGTGCGCGCTACTCACTGACATTTAGAGTTGTGTACCATCATGTACAGCATGACAACAATCCTGCACGTCTCCATGCGATGAAACGAAATTCAATTCTGCGTGTGCAGTGACATTTCCGCCGCTCTGTCTAACCTAAATGTCTGGCTCACTGGAGCGTCTAGACGCGTCACATCGGATCTCTTTATCCGCCCTGGATCGGACCTACCGAACCGGTCTGAGGTCAGTTAGGAGCTAACCGACGCGTGTTTAGACATGAATGTCGTTTATTTATCCTTCGCTCCTGATTAAACCTTTCGTGAGGGTTTTTATACGCCGTCACGTGAACGTCGTCCCTCAGCTGTGACGATCGCGCGGGAAACATTACTTCATGCTCTTCTTTTTATTCTTCATCATTACAGCGGGGGGACACGATACATTTCTTTCTTTGTACTTTTTGACTCATTTAGCTTCGATTTTAGCCCTTTCATCTCATTTCTCTTTTCCCTTTCATTTCTTTTGTTCATTTTTGTGTTGTTGGTTTTCTGATTAAATTTTTTTTTTCTCTCTTGCAATTTTCTTCATCATGATCATTTCTTTTTCTTTGATCCCTTGGTGTTTAAATCTGCGTCCTCACGCATCATTGCTTTCTTCATTTTCTTATTTGTTTTTAATTTTCTCTTTGATGTTTCACTTCTTCCCAGTTTTTCTTTAATTTATTGAACTGAACACGACAATTTCTGCTTCATTTTGTTCATCTTTGAACTGTTTCTTTCTTGTTACTTTTCTCTTCTGCTAGACGTTTTGCTTCTTTATTTGATCATCTTTTACATAATAACCAAAGTCCTCAGACTCAGCCGCTTCGTTTTCTTTGTAATTGTTGGTCTTCTCTTTTTCCTTCCTCCTTTACTATTGCAGTTGCTGTTCCTCTTAACTTCTTTTAAAATGTGTCTTTTAGTTTTTAGGTTCTAAGTTAACCTGCTGTTTGTACTGAACCATGTCGTCTTTATTGGTTCATTTGCTTTTACCTCGTTCACTCAGGACCAGTAATTCAGCTTCTGTTCCAGTGTTCCCAGTCTGAGCTAGTCAGCTAATTAGGTCTCTTAGTTAGCCAGCTAGGTCTGTTCATTGTTCATTTATGTGGTTGCGTGTACGTGTCCCCTGGTCCTGGAGGAACGTTGTTTCGTTTCACTCAACTGAACTGTATACGGTTGGAATGACAGTAAAAGCCGACTTGACTTGACTTGACTAATCTCTCTCTGTCTCTCTCTCTGTCTCTCTGTCCTCAGCCGGTGCCTATAGGAGACAGTTTCTGTGGTTTGGACATTAATCAGCCTCTCGGTGGTTCGGAGCTCGTCTCGGGTCTCGCAGTTTACACAGAGACATCAGAACGTCTCACCTCCATCTCTGCGTACGTCTACCACGGATACAGCGTGGCGTTCCTCGGCACCCGGTCTGGAAACGTTCGCAAGGTTAGTAGAATGTCAAAACTGTATGCGTGTGTGTGTGTGTGTGTGTGTGTGTGTGTGTGTGTGCGTGTGTGTGTGGGATTCCAAAGCTTAGATGACCCAGAACTAGCAAAACACTCATGAAAAGCCATTAGTGGATTTTTTTTGCTCTTGGTCACACAGCACTGTCTTTACACACACACACACACACACACACACATTCACACACACACACACACACACACACGGACTCACAAAGGGCTCAAAGGTCACCCTGAGCCCGTTTGTCTGTCTGAAAAGTCCATTAAGGCTCGTCCGTCCTGTCTCATGTAGGAGCCCGAGGGCCGCGCGCGCAGGAATATTTATGAGCTCTGAATTCCTGACTTCAGACTTTTGTTCTTAAATGTATTTTAAAATAAGCGCAGAAACACAAGCGTCTGGTGCCTGGAGTCAGACTCGTCTCCTTAGCGTCCAGTCTAGTAGCATCGGTGGCACCCAGTTGAAATGCCAACGTGTTCATGTCTATAAACACATTCACACTCCGGAAAGAGAGTCAGAGGCATGTTTTTATTAAAAGCCGCTGGTGTAAAGTTCCTGATGTCGCCGTTTGTTCCCGCGCGACCCCGGGAACTGTCCGCACTTCCTGTATTTCACAGTAATAATGTGAGATGTGCGTGGGAACAAACGTTTCAGAGCGCGGCGGGAGGAAGCGGGAAATTTGTGCAGGCGAGTCTGCGGTCCCAGGTATTGTTTTAGGGCTGAGTGTGTATGTTATATATCAGGGGATGGAACACACACACACACACACACACACACACACACACACACACACACACACACACACACACACACACACAATCGATGAGAAGGGCCTGTGTGACGCTGCACCTGATGTTTCTTTAGTTTTTTTGGTTTCACAGCTTTAGGTCGTGTTTGCAGAGACGCAGTGATCAGTGGTGTGAAAGGCCGAGGGGTGTTCGAGTCAAAGCGGGACTTTTGATTGTACAGAATAACAGAACACAGTGCTGAGAGTAAACACTCCCTTTATGTCTCTATATAATCCCCTGATGCACTAACGCACTTATCCCAGTGTCTCACTAGTGCTCGGACACCATCAAGGTAGAAAGTTCTCTCAGTACGCCGGACACATGATCTTCACGTCTGAAACGCCGGCCTCCCAGGAGCTCCTTTAACGGCTCAAACATGTGGAAATGTCTTGGAGCGAGGTCAGGACTGGCGTTGGTGAACGTGTGTGTGTGTGTGTGTGTGTGTGTGTGTGTACAGTTCACACGGACAGACGCGTCTCTTACGTTTAACTCACAAGTTTGCAATGCTGATTATCAAGGCTCAGGCGTTCCTGATGGAGGCTGAAAAAAGGCTGAGAGTCTCCTCACCACACTGTACTCCTGTGGTCTTCTGCAAACGTCAAGCATTTTTACACCGTCATCCACCAGGAATTTCAGCACGAGTCCCGGTTTGACTCGAACACCCCTCGTAGCTGCCAGGAAGCCGAACGCATTCGTTACATTAAGCAGCGGATTCATTTTCATACTGATTCACTGACATAATATTGTCCATGAAGCTGGAAATAGATGTTTGTTGGAATGTGATGGGGGTTTATTTGTAAAATGGAGTACTGTTCTCACACACACACACACACACACACACACACACACACACACACACACACACACACACACACACACAGAGTTTATCTCAATACAGATTTCTGAAAGGCCAAAGATCAGGATTTTCTCAAGTGTGCCATATGTTACAGTACTGCTGTTATGTAATTTTCTTGTATATATACAGGAGGTACACACACACACACACACACACACACACACACACACACACACACACACACACACACACACTCATACAGCATGTGAATGCCCAGTGGGATTGTGGGTAATCCGAAAGCGGAGACATCTTGATAAAGTGCCATTTTCTGTTTCTGTGTGTGGGAACGAGAGCGGAGGACGAGGAGGACGAGGAGGACGAGGAGGACGAGGAGGAATCCCAGCACAGAATTAGTCTTAATATTAGTCTTTAGCTAATGGAGGTCTGAGCGGCCGTGTTCCAAATCGGATTTTACGATCTACTCGATAATGATCTCAGGCTGCGCTCCAAATCGATTTGATCAACCTTGGCTTCATTACAAGGTTTAAGACTCTTAACCCTAGAAAACTCTCCAGCCGTATTGTTTCTTAATCTGGTGCTCTTTATGGACACACACACACACACACACACCACACACACACAGCTGATGGACGTGGACCCGACGATCTGCACTTGTTAGCACCACCAGCCTCCATCAGTTCATTAAGTAATAAATAATCATTCATATCGGACGCGATCCAAAATATCAAACCAGTCGGCAGGTTTTATGTTGACATTAATTTATTTAACACAAACACAAACACCTAACATCAAAGCGTTTCATCAGCCTCAATGCCTGTGATATCGCATGACCATTTTTTCCCTTCTTTGTCCCGCTGTCTCTCTCTCTCTCTTTCTCCTTCATTCTGCTGTAAGACAGATGTGTTGTTAAAATACAGGTTAAAAATACTGAACTAATATAATCAGAATAGTGTCTCAGAATCACTCCTAGGAATCCCACTCAAAGCTCATTTAGGACTGAAAATAGTCCTAGCTCAGTCGTACTTTAAAACATTCCTACTCTTACTTTCAGCGAGGAGTAGGACTGCGCCAGGGAAAGCGTGTGACACAAGCAGTCGGCACGTCATAGGGGGTCTTTGTAGTTTTAAACTGGAAATATAAATGAAATCGATGGAGGTGTAGTTCTGATTCAGGATCGGAAAGAGACAGTAGTGTAGAGTAATTTAATATAAATATATAAGATGTACGTACAAGTTCGATTATTTGAATGTCTCATGACTCCAGCGTGTTTTTCAACGCTTTGTTGATTTCACGCTGAGTTTTGTTGAAGTGTGTGAACCTGCGTGTGATCTGCCGTGCTGTAAGAGCAGAGTTTAATTCATTATTTTCCGACAATGTCGCTGTGTCGCTCTTTCAAAGCTGCAGTGTTGTTAAACATCGTACGGTATCAGTCACCTGCTGAGACAGAACACGGACTGTTCGTTAATGGACCAGTTACGTACCGCATGTGATGTAAAAAAAATATACAGTATATATATATATATATATATATATATATATATATATATTATTCCAGTATATTTTGTCCGAACGGATCTTTTACGAGCTCCGTGTCACTCAGTGTTACTGAAACGTCTCTCCTCCACGCGCGTCTCTTTCCTCGCTTCTCCTAACCAGTTCGCCTACATTTTGGTGGAGATGGAAGCGATTCTCTTTTCTTAAGAATGTTGATGAATAGTTCTTACTCCTACTCCTAAAATTAGGACCAAAACTTAGGAGAGATTTCCTACTCTGAGACACGTTTAGTCAATACGAGCCCTGATGTCTCCCTGTCTCTCTCTCTCTCTCTCAGGTGCGTGTAGACGGTGCGTCTGCGATCCTCTATGAGACAGTGAAGGTGATGAAGGATGGAAGTTCTGTTCTCCCTGACATGGCTTTTTCCCCGGACCACCACCACCTTTACACCATGAGTCGCACTCAGGTAAGTGTGTGTGTGTATGTGTGTGTGTACGCGTGTGTGTGTGTGTACGCGTGTGTGTGTGTGTGTGTGTGTGTGTGTGTGTGCGTGTGTGTGTGTGTGTGTGTGTGTATATGTGCGTGTGTGTGTGTGTGTGTGTGTGCTGTTTAGCCTTCTGGTCCACGCGGCTTTGAGTGTTAGTTTTGGCGTTGATGACCTTGACTTAACCCGCAGCTACAGCAAAGTGTACAGAATGTTAAAAATGTGAAGTAATGTAAATAATCTTGAAACATTTTAAAACAAATTTTTAAACAAACATGAACAAACATTTCACAGTTTTAACGTGTGGCACATGTGACTCTTAACTCTCAGCAGGAGACGCAAGGTGAGAGTCTGTTTTTGTTTCGTCTGTCTCTTTTGCTCCTCTCTCTCCAGCTCACTGTTTAAGGGTTTATGAGTGTAGTAGACACACACACACACACACACACACACACACACACACACACACACACACACACACACACACACACACACAGATCAGGGCTGACAGCAGACATATGGTTGTCTCCTCCTGCACTCACATCAGATCTGGTTCGATTCAGACGCTCCGGAGCTGAGTGATGGAGCGAAGGAGACGAGTCCATCATTTATAGATGAAGAGCGTCTCGTCCTCTTCTCAAGGAGAAAGTCAGGACGGAGGGATGAAGAAATAAACTGTTCACCCACCGCCAGATATTTATCTACCTTCAAAAATCTATCTGCGTGTCTCAGCCTTTCTGTGGTGTTCTGTCTCTTTCCCTCTGTCATACATCATGTGCAGTACTGTTGCAGTTATTGTGTGTGTGTGTGTGTGTGTGTGTGTGTGTGTGTGTGTGTGTGTGTGTGTGAATTGCTTTTTTTCTTCTTTTCATTAGCTGTAAACAGAGATAGAGCTGGAGGGTTGAGGAGAAAAAGCAAAGAACAGAGAAAAAGAAATCTGAAAAATAAGTAGGAAAACAGAGAGAGGAGAAATAAGAGAGAAGAACACAGGGATGTTCTTGTAATGTGATCTTCTCTCACTCCCACACACACCTTCTCTCACTCCCACACACACCTTCTCTCACTCCCACACACGATGAGTACACTAAGCGTCTCATAATCACGTGTAGGAATCTCGCTCAAAGTTAACTTAGGACTGAAATTATTCCTAGCTCAGAGTAGGACATAGAATTTTTTTTAATGAAGCTTCCTACTCTTACTTTCAGCGAGGAGTAGGACTGCGCCGAGGAAAGCTGAGAGCCCTAAAGTAGGCCGCACATCATAGTGGGTGTTGTAGTTTTTACAGGTTTTTGTAGGGGAAAAGTGAAGTGAGTAAAATCACCATCAGTCACACTTCTACTTCTTGGCTGCATGACGTCACCCTAATCAGACTCCAAACACAAGTGTTTAAAGCCGCTATAATAGAGCTGTGTAGGACCGTCATAATCTCATCAACATGGCTTCAAAAAGAAAGTGAAACTGGAGAGAGAATGGGAGCGTTTAGCTTGTGGAGGATGAGGGAGTAAAATGTCAGGAAATAATTTAGTGAGAATTCTGTCCTACTCTTATCTCTAAAGCTAAAAAGTGAACATGAGGTAGTTTGTGAAAGCGTCAGCGCCACCTGTCAGTCTGCACACGTCCCCCAGAGGAGTGTGAGACACGGGGAAACATTTTTGTCCAAACGTATCTTTTATGAGCTCTGTGTCCCTCAGTGTTACTAAAACGTCTCCTCCCTCCGCGAGCATCTCCTAACCAACACTGTCCTCTAACCCCAACACTGTCCTCTCCCCCTAACCGCTCTAATGACAAACCTTAAACATTAACGCTCAGATAAACTGGAGCTCTGGTTGGGATTTGATCCAAGCGCCTCTGGATCCACAGAGGTAACAGCTTAGCCAGTTGAGCCACAGAGTTCCTGCTGCAGCTCCTCTACCATCACACCTTCATACTGCTGCAGCGGCCCACAACACACACTCCGGCCCACAACACACACTCCGACCCACAACACACTCCGACCCACAACACACACTCTGACCCACGACACACACTCCGACCCACAACACACTCTGACCCACAACACACACTCCGACCCACAACACACTCTGACCCACAACACACACTCCGACCCACAACACACACTCCGACCCACAACACACTCCGACCCACAACACACACTCTGACCCACGACACACACTCCGACCCACAACACACTCTGACCCACAACACACACTCCGACCCACAACACACTCTGACCCACAACACACTCTGACCCACAACACACACTCCGGCCCACAACACACACTCCGACCCACAACACACTCCGACCCACAACACACACTCTGACCCACAACACACACTCCGACCCACAACACACTCTGACCCACAACACACACTCCGACCCACAACACACACTCCGACCCACAACACACTCCGACCCACAACACACTCTGACCCACAACACACACTCCGACCCACAACACACACTCCGACCCACAACACACTCCGACCCACAACACACTCCGACACACAACACACTCCGAGCCACAACACACTCCGACACACAACACACTCCGACCCACAACACACACTCCGGCCCACAACACACACTCCGACACACAACACACTCCGGCCCACAACACACACTCCGACACACAACACACTCCGACCCACGACACACTCCGACCCACAACACACACTCCGGCCCACAACACACACTCCGACCCACAACACACTCCGAACCACAACACACACTCCGGCCCACAACACACTCTGACCCACGACACACACTCCGACCCACGACACACACTCCGACCCACGACACACACTCCGACCCACAACACACTCCGACCCACAACACACTCCGACCCACGACACACACTCCGACCCACGACACACACTCTGACCCACGACACACACTCCGACCCACAACACACTCTGACCCACAACACACACTCCGACCCACAACACACTCTGACCCACAACACACACTCGACCCACAAACACTCCGACCCACACACACTCCGACCCACAACAACACTCCGACACACAACACACTCCGAGCCACAACACACACACAACACACTCCGACCCACAACACACACTCCGGCACACAACAACTCCGAGCCACAACAACTCCGACCCACAACACACACTCCGACAACAACTCTGACCCACGACACACACTCCGACCCACAACCACACACTCCGGCCCACAACACACACTCCGACACACAACACACTCCGAGCCACAACACACTCCGACCCACAACACACACTCCGGCCCACAACACACTCTGACCCACGACACACACTCCGACCCACGACACACACTCCGACCCACAACACACTCCGAACCACAACACACACTCCGGCCCACAACACACTCTGACCCACGACACACACTCCGACCCACGACACACACTCCGACACACGACACACACTCCGACCCACAACACACTCCGACCCACAACACACTCCGACCCACGACACACACTCTGACCCACGACACACACTCCGACCCACGACACACACTCCGACACACGACACACACTCCGACCCACAACACACTCCGACCCACGACACACACTCTGACCCACGACACACACTCCGACCCACAACACACTCCGACCCACGACACACACTCTGACCCACGACACACACTCCGACCCACAACACACTCTGACCCACAACACACACTCCGACCCACAACACACTCTGACCCACAACACACACTCCGACCCACAACACACACTCCGACCCACAACACACTCCGACCCACAACACACTCTGACCCACAACACACACTCCGACCCACAACACACACTCCGACCCACAACACACTCCGACCCACAACACACTCCGACACACAACACACTCCGAGCCACAACACACTCCGACACACAACACACTCCGACCCACAACACACACTTCGGCCCACAACACACACTCCGACACACAACACACTCCGAGCCACAACACACTCCGACCCACAACACACACTCCGGCCCACAACACACTCTGACCCACGACACACACTCCGACCCACAACACACACTCCGGCCCACAACACACACTCCGACACACAACACACTCCGAGCCACAACACACTCCGACCCACAACACACACTCCGGCCCACAACACACTCTGACCCACGACACACTCTGACCCACGACACACTCCGACGCACGACACACACTCCGACCCACAACACACTCCGACCCACGACACACTCCGACCCACGACACACACTCCGACCCACAACACACACTCCGGCCCACAACACACTCTGACCCACGACACACTCCGACGCACGACACACTCCGACGCACGACACACACTCCGACCCACAACACACTCCGACCCACGACACACTCCGACCCACGACACACACTCCGACCCACGACACACACTCCGACCCACGACACACACTCCGACCCACAACACACACTCCGACCCACAACACACTCCGACACACAACACACTCCGAGCCACAACACACTCCGACACACAACACACTCCGACCCACAACACACACTCCGACCCACAACACACTCCGATCCAACACACTCGTGGCCTCCGAGCCACTGGATGCCACACCATCAGCCCTTTTAGTAGAACTTTTCACTTTTGTTTTTTCTAAACTCCAATCCTCTGAACGCATTTCCGTCGTTGAGCTTCAGAGTGATGAAGGCGGCACTTGACTGACACACTGTGCTGACGTTTATCCTCACTTCACACGCGTATCTTCAGCACTGTAGATTATTACACTTGGGACAGATGAACTTTATTCAGTCAAGTGTAAGAGATACATGAACACAATTATTACACTAAATATTATTAGATTATTAAATCAATTAAGCAGTGCATAAATATGAATCAATAAATGACTATCATAACTTTGATTATCATTACGTTGACATTATGATGTGATGAGTGAGGCGTTCCTTCCTCTGGCGTCTCGGCATGTAAATTTCTTCTTGTTTTTTCTCCTGCTGGAGATTCCACGTCTCTCATTACAATCTGTACAACATTCAGCATAATTACATCTGTGACAAATGAATCTCCATAATTTACGATGATGTTTTTCAAACATGGATAAAGTGTCTCACGCGGATACACACTCGCACGGCTTGCGTTTCTGTTTTATTGTTAAAATGAGATGAGAGTTATTGTGATGCTGATTATTTCTGAAGGATGCAGCGTGTAGGTAAAGAAGCGCAAATTCCTCATCTCATCTAAACATCCTGATGAAACCCTGTGAAGGAAATTAATAAACAGGTCGTTATGGCTGGTATGTTTTTCTTTTCCTCACCTGACATGTTTGATCAATTCTGCAATTTAACATATCTGTATGAATAAAAGTGAGGTTTAGTCTGTGCATTGGATCAGAACTCGCTCTTTCAATGATGTCTTTACATTTCACACACTGGAGGACCAGAAACCAGAGACATTCTGTCTGTATGTCTGTCTGTCTGTCTGTCTGTATGTCTGTATGTCTGTCCAGCCAGATTTTGTCACAGCATCAAGCGATTATTTTTACTTATTCATACTTGTTTCCTCAAGGTGGGCGTGGCTATACAGGTGTTTGTTTACAATGTAAACACACACCTGCACCAATAGATATTAATGAGAAAAGATAAAGTGAATGTTTTGACTGGGATTAGTTCAGATTTTCACTTTGGCTGAAATAACAGCGCTGAAGTGGTAGAAGTGAATTTTAACACGCCGGAGTCGTTTTAAGACAAAACTTCATCTTTATCTGATCGACTTTTTCCATTTCTCATCTGTGATTCTCTCTCCGATTACCGAACAGCGAGTGTGTTTGTCTGAGCACCAAAGAAGTCCAACTTAGTGTAAACAAGGCGTCAGATACTCAACCTTACAGAATGTGATTTCTGTCTATTAATAAGTGAGACAGAGAGTTCTGCTGTACAGAGAGACACACACACATGGACTTCAACCTCAAATAATAATAATAATAATAATAATAATAATAATAATCATAATCATCATAATAATAATATCACTGATTACATTAAAGACCAGCAGATTATTATTAGCTTTAATCTAATGTTTATTTGGTCCGGCATTTCATCCTCTTTTTCTTGTTCTAATTCTCTGTTTAATTGATGATTCTTTCCCATATAGTCAGATTTGTTTTGGATAATTAAGAGAAATTAAAACGATTGTCTTTGTGACAAATAAAATTCTCTAGCTGCTTAAAACTGAATTTCACAGTGAGAGGGAATCAGGAGACAGAAACAGTGTGTAGTTCTGGGTTTAAATCTTTAGCTGTCACTCCACACACACTCTCTCTTCACACACCTCGTCAGTCTAACGTGTGATTATTCATTATAAATAACGCTAACAGAAGCGCTAACCGCTTATAAATAATAAACACATGCATCAGGTTTCAGAGAATCTCCTCATGTGGTGTAAAGACGGAGGAATAAATAGGTGTTAGTGTTTACTTTCACTTACATCACTGTCTCCATCGGTGTGTGTGTGTGTGTGTGTGTGTGTGTGTGTGTTTAGAGTGTTTATGGCACCTGCTCTAATTATCATCTCATTTATATTCTCACTGTCTGGTCTCTGATGGAAAATCGGAACAGTAAATACACACACACACACACACACACACACACACACACACACACACACACACACACACACACTGTGAATACGGATGAGTTAAATAAGTTCAATCTCAGATACGAGTGTGTTTATTTCTCAGGAGAGCATCTGATTTGTGTTAGATTTTTTCTCCTGTTTAAAAGCGTTTGGTTAATGGATCGAGCACCGCACACACACTGCACACACCACACACACACACACACACACACACACACACACACACACACACACACACACACGCTGCACACACCGCAGAGAAAATGGACGAGAAAATAAAGTAAACAAT
>QNUK01000567.1:385000-395000 GCA_013621035.1 Clarias magur
AATTCATAGTGCAGAAGGAAACACAACAAACTGTACAGAATAATTTCCATTACATATTTCATCTCATTACTGACTCGAGTCGAGACCTCGTCAGCTGCAGCGCGGGTCAGACGGGTGCGGCGGTGATCACGGCCCGGCCTCATGGCGCGTCTGCTTAATATTCCTCAATTGGAGTCTGGAAGTCATCAAGAACACTTATTAGATTTCTTTCTTTCTTGATTGATTTATTTTTTTATTCATTCAATGTTAACATTTACGGCATTAAAGTTAACTTTCATTGTAAACAAAAATTTCTTAGATAAAAAAAAACCAACATTCCAAGTGATGGGATTAATTGGAAAGTGCTTTACTTTACTCAAGTCAAATGTACTCGGTTCATTCGCTTACCAAAATTAGTTCTTAAAAATAAATAAATAAATAAATAAATAGCCAAACAAATAAAATAAATAAATAAATAAATAAATAAATAAGCAAAATTGCAAGTCAGTGCAAAACATGGAAAGGATTGTAAAAAACTCTGTAGCAGAATATTGTACATAGCGAGTGTCAGTTAGCGGAAAACTTTAGCGTTCAACTTTCCTCGACAGTTGCTCTCTGTTAACACATTTCAAATCAACTTTATGATGAATTTATTTATTCATGAATTTACTTTATCTATTTAATAAATGTGTTTAGATGTTTACTTTATTTCCTGCATTCTTTTTAAGCATTAGACTGAACAAAATGTGTTAGCGCTGTCTGACCGGATTCATTGGGAAGTGCCGTATTTTACTCAAGTCAAGTTTACTTGCTTTCTGAGTGGAATCAGAATTCGCCCTGGTACTGTATGTACAGTGTTAAAGTTATGGATCACAATAGGACTTTACTGACCTGCCCGAAACAGGAGGAGGAGGAGGAGTAGTATTTTTCTTCATCTTTGATGTCAGGTTAGATCTCACGCGCCTTTTGCGTTATGATTGGTTATGAGATTTCAGTCTCGTCTATGATTGGTTAAATGCTTTACTACGTCTGAAATTTGAGCCATTCGGTTCTCCTTCTCCACGGTGCCTATAAACACACGCAGGAACAATATACAGTGGAACCTTGGATTACAAGCATAATTTGTTCCTGAATCGGGCTCGTATTCCAAAAACACTCGTAAACCAAATAGACTTTTTCCATAAGAAATAATGAAAACTCTAATTATTCGTTCTACAGCCCAAAACACTCACTCACTCACTCATCATCATCTATACCGCTTAATCCTGTATTCAGGGTCACGGGGGCGGAGCCTATCCCAGGAGACTTAGGGCACATGGCAGGGTACACCCTGGACAGGGTGCCAATCCATCGCAGGGCACAGACACACACACACTCACTCATTCACACACTACGGGCAATTTGGGAATGTCAATTAGCCTAACCTACATGTCTTTGGACTGTGGGAGGAAACCAGAGAACCCGGAGGAAACCCACCAAGCACGGGGAGAACATGCAAACTCCATGCAAACAGAGACGGGAATCGAACCTGGCCGGGGATCGAACCCAGACCCTGGCGGCGACAGTGCTAACCACTACACCAGCGTGCCGCCTCAGCCCAAAACAATAAATACATAAAAATAATTAACACAACATATAAAGTAAACATAAAACAAATTAACCTGCACTTAACATTTATAAAAAGTACAAATAAATCCACACAGATAAGTGTTTCCGTTTGTGCATGCAGGCGCTGTGTATTTGTATGTGTGTGTGTGTGTGTGTGTGTGTGTGTGTGTGTGTGTGTGTGTGGTGTGTGTGTGGAATTAGCCCCTCGCCCGTGGAACTTCTCCCTCCCCCACCTCGCTTTTAAAGTTTCACAACTAACATACACAATGCAAACACTGTTTTTCATGGGAAAAAAAAAGATACTCGCGTGAGCAGACAAACGGAATCACTGCTGTAAAGTGAAAAATTAAAAATAACAAATTAACCAGCACCTTACCTTTGAAAAGAATCGTGACAGAGCTGAGTTTTCTGTGTAAATAAAGCTTGTGTGCAGCCGAGGAGAGAGAGAGAGAGTGTGTGTGTGTGTGTGTGTGTGTGTGTCGGTGTCAAATTACGCGCGCACACACACAGAAGAGAGAGGGAGATTTTGATTATGCTGGTAAGAGACGAGCACTAAGACACAGCAGGGGAGACGATTACCCATAATTCCACAGCGCAAGAGAGAGAAAAATCATTGGCTCACAGTTGTGATCACTTGCCGCTCGGTGTCAAAATAAGAGTCGCATTCGTGATACATGATACTCGGCGCTCGTAAACTAATACTTGCTCGGTTTCACTCGTAAACCAGGTTACTCGCAATCCGAGGTTCCACTGTATTTATTCTAGCGAGAGAGAAACCGTCAGATCAGGTGTTTAGATGACAGTTCAAGGTCAGAACCCTGAGTTTAGTGAACAACTGGTTAATAAATGGTTTGATAAGAACTTGTATAATAAAAAGGCTTAGCATTTACCTGCTGTATAATTCATCAAATTCAAACACCGAGATACTGAACTTCTAGCAGTAAGTATATTTGGAGTCAGATACAGTAATTAAGTAAACATAAATTATATTCAGATAATTAGCTCATTAAAGATCCTGGAATCTGATATTTAAATCTTAAAGCTAAAACCTTCAGCTGTCTCTATTTTCATCCTCGCCCATAAAAGCGCAGCGGACTGAGATATCACTCGATGTTATAGACCTCTATAATTACCCCACTGCAGCTACGGCTAATTTTCATCTCCTGATGTTTTGCTGCTCTAACACAGACTCGGCTCATGAGGGGTTTGATCATTAGTTCATGAGCCGAGAAAACAAACTCTTGGCCGAGCAGCGCGGGGAGTCGTTAGTGCAGAAACACAGCAGATGTTATTTCAGGTAGATGTAAACTCGGGGAGATTTTCTTATTAAAGATGAAGATCTCTACTGACTCAGGCGTACATGGAGGTGTTTATTTAACGACTGTAAAAAGTATTCTTTACCATATAGTAATGGGATTAATGCACACACCTGACATTGTGCGTTGTTTTATTTTTTATCGTTTGTGTAAACATGAATTAAAATTTAAATTTATAACGTGGGGAAGAAAAAGTTATTCTATAAATCTGTATCTTCATATATATATATATATATATATATATATATATATATATATATATATATATAGTTTACAGAATGGCTTTGATTGATTGTTTACGTCCCGCCTTCTAGTAGAATTCCAGATTTAACAGAGATTCTCCCAACACTGTTAGAGCCATTAAAAGGAGCAAAGTTGGCGTGCTCTCTGGATGGGAGGGTCCTGTCAATCACAGTGAGGGCAGGATGACACGCGCGTGTGTGAGCTCATGTATGTAGAAGAGGGCGGAGAGCAGCTTCCTCAGAGGACCAGTTGGCTAGTTCGTCTATGATCTTACTGTAGCAGGGGCGGAGCCAGAGAACAGACCTCTTCTGCCGATGCTCTGTGGGTGTGTACACAAACACGCAATTGGTCAATACGTTACATTGTAGCATTCACACTTTATAAATGAAAACTTCTAAATGACCCACAGACGATCGGCTCCTTGGTGCCGCCCCGCGCACTGTCGCGCTCGCGTACGGTAGCTGCTCACCATAAAATGAATAAAGCTAATTAAATATGTATGGCTGTGTCTAACAAATGGTCCACATTAAAGATAAACGTAAAACCAGCACACACACACACACACACACACACACACACACACACACACACACACACACACACACACACACACACACACACACCAGCCTAGCTGCAGTTGCAGCCGGACAATGTGAGTTTACGCAAATTAGTGTAGGTCATTAGGATATGAGGGACAAAAACATGCTGATCTCAGACACTGTCACTGTGACAAACTGCAGCAATTACGAGCCGCAGTGTGATTACAGTGTACAGGTCTGTTGGTTTATTATATTGTAATTACTCGCGTTCCCATAAAACATTTTTCGATTATTCTCTCATTACAGTTCCTCTCTCCTGCAGTCCTGCTTTTGCAGCTAATCTCCACTTCCTGTTAAATGCCTTTACATAACCTGCATTATTCACCAGAAGTCTCTGTAATACCCTGTTTAATGTGTGTGTGTGTGTGTGTGTGTGTGTGTGTGTTACACAATGTTCCCTAGCACATCCCTTAATTGTTTCCCATAAGCTGCTTTTCTCCTGCACCTGTGCTGTAATTAAATCGAGCGTAAGTTAGAGCGAGTGCTCGTCATGAAGGAAGACAGCGACACTGTACAGAGCCGTCTGAGACGCGCAGGCGCTAACGTGTGAGTGCTAATGCTAGTGATGTGGAGGAGACAGGAGAAACGGGAGGGAAACAGATCGTTAACACACAAAACACACAAGAGAGAAAGAAAGAGTTTAGAGTCGGTGCGAGTTTAGTGTGAATTTAGAGTCGGTGTGAGTTTAGAGCCGGTGCGAGTTTAGAGTCCGAGCGAGTTTAGTGTGAGTTTAGAGTCGGTGCGAGTTTAGAGTCCGAGCGAGTTTAGTGTGAGTTTAGAGCCGGTGCGAGTTTATAGTCCGAGCGAGTTTAGTGTGAGTTTAGAGTCGGTGCGAGTTTAGAGTCCGAGCGAGTTTAGAGTCGGTGCGAGTTTAGTGTGAGTTTAGAGTCGGTGCGAGTTTAGAGTCGGTGCGAGTTTAGAGTCCGAGTTTAGAGTCGGTGCGAGTTTAGTTTATAGGTCGAGCGAGTTTAGAGTGGTGCGAGTTTAGTGTGAGTTTAGAGTCGGTGCGGTAGAGCGAGTTTAGTGTGAGTTTAGAGAGTGAGTTTAGAGGTGCGAGTTTAGAGTCCGAGCGAGTTTAGAGTCCGAGCGAGTTTAGTGTGAGTTTAGAGTTGGTGCGAGTTTAGAGTCCGAGCGAGTTTACAGTAGGTGCGAGTTTAGTGTGAGTTTAGAGTCGGTGTGAGTTTAGAGCCGGTGCGAGTTTAGAGTCTGTGCGAGTTTAGAGTCCGTGCGAGTTTAGAGTCCGAGCGAGTTTAGAGTCGGTGCGAGTTTAGTGTGAGTTTAGAGTCGGTGCGAGTTTAGAGTCCGAGCGAGTTTAGAGTCGGTGCGAGTTTAGTGTGAGTTTAGAGTCGGTGCGAGTTTAGAGTCGGTGCGAGTTTAGAGTCGGTGCGAGTTTAGAGTCGGTGCGAGTTTAGAGTCGGCGCGAGTTTAGAGTCGGTGCGAGTTTAGAGTCGGTGCGAGTTTAGAGTCCGAGCGAGTTTAGAGTCCGAGCGAGTTTAGAGTCCGAGCGAGTTTAGTGTGAGTTTAGAGTCGGTGCGAGTTTAGAGTCCGAGCGAGTTTAGAGTCGGTGCGAGTTTAGTGTGAGTCGGTGCGAGTTTGTAATTAGAAAGAAGAAGATTGATGAGAAGAGAGTTGAATAGACAGTAGAGTCGGTGTGAGTTTAGTCCTGAGTGTTTGTTCGGGCCGTGTTCTGGTCGGGTTGAACCTGGCAGCGTTTCCGGCTCCATCTGCGAGTGAGACGACGAGCCAAACCTGATGAGTTGCTCACACATCAAAGCAGCGCAAGTCTTTTGATGTGAACTTTGGTATTTCTGCTCGAAAACAAACAGCATCAAGTTGACTTCTTCTTCTTCTTCTTCTGCAGTTAAACTCGTGTGTTCCAGTCCCCGCATAAACCACGAACATGAACGTATCCGGACTGTCGGTTACAGCGACCACACATTTGGACACACATGGACATTCTTCTCCTCCTCTTGATGAAGGTTTTATTCTCTGTGTCTCTCCGCAGGTGTCTCCTCTGTCCGGTCCTCCAAACGGCGGCACCCTGGTGACCATCCGGGGAGTGAACCTGGGCATGTCTCTGTCTGAGCTGCAGGGGCGAGTGGAGGTGGCCGGGGTCCCGTGCCACGCCCGGGCTGAGGGTTACATCGTTGCAGAACAGTGAGAGAATCACACACACACACACACACACACACACACACACACACACACACACACACACACACACACACACACACACACACAGACACACACAGAGTTTTAAGCGCATACTGAATGAAGGGATTACCAAATATGTCTCAAAGAAATGGGTCTCCTGTCTGTGACGTCAAAACTGGTGTGTTGAAGGGGACTGAAAGTGAGAGAGAATGAGAAAGAGAGTGAGAGAAAGAGAGAGACAGAGTATGAGACAGTGGAGGAGACAGTGAGACAGCATGTGAGACAGTGAGAGGAGAGAGTGAGACAGAGCATGGGACAACTGAAAGACAGAGAGACAGTGGGGGGAGAGAGTGTGAGACAGAGTGAGAGAGTGTGAGACAGTGGGGGCGGGGAGACAGAGAGCTTGAGGCTGTGAGTTCACTGTAATTGTAATTCTCTGCATGCTGCTGTAACTAACACGAGAGTCATTTGTTACCTCTGTGTGTCTTTATGCCTGTGTGTTCATTAGTGTGTGTGTGTGTGTGCGTGTGTGTGTGTGAGTGCATGCGTGTGTGTGCGTGCGTGTGTGTGTGTGCGTGCGTGCGTGTGTGTGTGTGTGTGTGTGTGTGCGTGAGTGCGTGTGCATGCGTGTGTGTGCGTGTTGTGTGTGTGTGGTGCGTGTGCATGCGTCGTGGCGTCGCGTGTGTGTGTGTGTGTGTGCGTGCATGTGTGTGCGTGTGTGTGCATGCGTGTGTGTGCGTGTGTGCGTGCGTGTGTGTGTGTGTGTGTGTGTGTGCGTGAGTGCGTGTGCATGCGTGCGTGCGTGTGTGTGTGTGTGTGTGCGTGAGTGCATGTGTGTGCGTGTGTGTGTGCATGCGTGTGTGTGCGTGCGTGCGTGCGTGTGTGTGTGTGTGTGTGTTTGCTGTAATTCGATTGGGCCACAGCAGGACTCATTTGGAAGCAGAAAATTGGGCGTTTTTCTTGGTGTGTTAGGGCGTGTCAGAATGTTAGAATGATCGAAGGTGAGGATGTCTCCCTCACACACACACACACACACACACACACACACACACACACACACAGTTCAACACGGAAGTGTGAAATCAGTGTGTGGAGAGAAACACACTCAGCCCGACAGCTCAATCAAACCGAGACTCATTCGCTTATTTATACACTCACACTGAGGGACGACCTCAAGTCCTGATGCACTGATTACACACACACACACACACACACACACCTGTGCACTTTCTCCTTGCACTTTACTTTCCTTCTCCTCAGTCTGTAGTGATTATTATTTCAGACATGTTGCTTTTTGGACATTTATGTCTGAAGAACAGAGACGCATCGTCACAAGTCCACCGTCCTTAATGAAACCGTTATTAAACCTGGGCTGAAATCAGGGGAACTGGCTCACAAATCTAAACTATGACATCATGTTATTGATGAGCCGAACATCCATTCTAGCTGATTCGATCAGTTCCCTGTGCGTTTTAAGCGATCGATTATATATGTTCCTGAAACACGTCATGTTGAATGTTCTTTTTTCAAAATTCTGATTCTAAAATAAATTTATTGTTTTTTTTTTAAATGCTACTGTATATGTTTACATTTAAGATGATGCGACATTGCAGTTCCTCTGTAGTCCTACAGGTGGCAGACTCTAAACTCTTCACACATCGGCACCCTGTGCGATAGAAGAGGATTATTCACAGAGTTTGTTTAGAATTGTAAAAGAATATTGTTTTATTTTAGATATCAAACCAGGATATGTATTAAATTATGCTGAGCATACGGAATCAGTACGTAGACGTTGTGACACTATCGTATCGGGGGGTTAAACACAGCAGGAGAACAGAGACACGAATTCATAAACCCTTTAATAAATGTCATCACGTTGATTATATTTACTTTAAGGATGCACACACACACACACACACACACACACACACACACACACACACACACACACACACACACACACACACACACACACACACACACACACACACACACACACACACACACACACACACACACACACGCTGATGTTACTCACTGTATCGATGGAATGTACGAGAATTTACACTCACACTCTGAGCTGATGATGATGATGATGATGATGATGATGATGATGATGAAACCTGAACAAACCTGAACGTTGCTTTCATCCGTCCGTCACTCATGTGAAAGTTCCCATCGTGTTTTTGTTTCTCACTCCACGAGTCGGCTGTTACTTTGCTGTTACTTTGCTGTATTTTTTTTTTTTTTTTGAAAAGCAGCGAGAGATTTTAATGGAATGAAAGGCGTGATATGAATATGAATGTGAATGTGATTATTATTCTGATTAGTGAAGTGTGTTTTTTAAAAACATCTTTAATTTGCTCCTCGTTAAGGCCTCATTTACACTTTCCATTAGCACACATTTGGATGTAAATATCTGGGCAGCGACTCATCCGGTGTTCATCCGTCTTCCACATCGGGTTTTGATCTCGCTTTTCCTGTGCAATATGCTAATTAGCTAATTAACAATATCGGCAGTGTGGAGGGGTGAGGCCTGGCGGGCGGGGTAGCTCCGCGGCAGGAGGGTCTGACTCTCAGCGCTCACGCAGACAGATACATGGGTGCGGCTCTCCGTCCTCTTACTGTTACCCTCTGTTGTACATCAGGGAACCAAGTGGCTTATTTTTGTCCGGTGTGAAGTTGGAGGGGGCGGGGCGATGTCACAGCAGGGTGATGTCACATCCCGTCCTTGTTCCTCTTCCTTTCTGTCTGTCTGTCTCCGTTTAAACCAGTCGTCTGTGTGTATTACAGTCTGTCTGTTTCCTCCTGGAGCGCTTTGTATTGGAAAAAAAATCATGATGTGTAGTGATGCGAGTCCGCGCTCGCTCACCTCCCGATACGATATCGTCACCCTACATTCGATAGAATTGGGGTTCTAGCATGATTTTATAAATATCCCGATTTTATATTATATTTATCACCGATTTTAAACCTTTAAAAATTATTAAGTTCCTTATAACATTAGTTTTCTCACTTCAAACCCAAGCGAGCGTTGGAGCAAAGGTGGCTCATTGGTGGCTTATTGGTGGCTCATCGGTGGCTCATCGGTGGCTCATCGGTGCCTCAGCTGTGGCTCAGCGGTGACTCATTGGTGGCTCATTGGTGGCTCAGCGGTGGCTCATCGGTGGCTCATCGGTGGCTCATCTGTGGCTCAGCGGTGGCTCAGCGGTGGCTCAGCGGTGGCTCAGCGAGTTCAGGAACTGGGTTACTGTCGGGCCCTTGAGCGAGGCCCTTAACCCTGCTTGCTTCAGGGGCGCTGCATCATGTCTGACCCTGCGCTCTAATGTGCTGTAATGTACATGTGACAAATAAAGGCTTAACTTTAACTAACTTCAAATATGAGAGTTCAACATTTAACTTAATAAATTAAATGAAACACTGTCACTGCGCAGCGAATATTATCCGCCATCGTTCTTATTTCACAAACAAACTTGGCGAATAATTCACTCCTACCACACGGGAATAAAATGTGTAAATAATACAAAATGCGCCACCTGTAGGATTATAAAGAAACGGCGATGTTTTACCTCCAGAAAAGGTCCGCTTTGGACACAACACGTGTGAGTTTTACAGGTGAGCGTGAGCGGCTGTGGAGCAGAGCGTCGGAAAAAGGCCTCAAAACGGAACTGGACAGTGATCGCGCGCGGGTCGAGTGACTGCGAGCGCGTGGGTGTGCGTGTGTGTGTGCGGTTTATAACACGAACCCCCGGGGCGCTGGTGTGTGTGTGTGTGTGTGTGTGTGTGTGTGTGTGTGTGATGAGTGTGTTTGAGTGTGTCAGAGTTTGGAGAGAAAGGCAGGAGGTTTAAACGCGTGTGATTTTTGATAATGTAACGCCTTAAAACAAAGCGCCAAACCCTCTGCAAACGCTCTGAGGCGTCTGCTGATCAGCGGTCACGGACAAGCAGCCTGAAAACCAGACCGTTCTGCTCACCGACTCATCGGCCGCTTCATCTCTGTTGCAAACGTAAAAAGAGTTCGAAAAATTGAATGGCAGATTCCACGTTTTCCGGATTCTTCTTTCCGCTGATTCATCGTCAGGAGACGGGAACAGAGCGCGC
>QNUK01000567.1:397500-404632 GCA_013621035.1 Clarias magur
CAACGTGTTAAACATTGGCCTTAACCTTTCACACTTTAAAAAGAGGTGGTCTAAAGTTTCCTCCCTCCCACAGAAGGGGCATGTTGTGGCTACGGTGGAGTCGATATGTGCTACGTGTCTGTTTGTGGCCCCGTGCACGATCCTCCACTGCAGATCAGCTGTGCGCTTCTCTACAGGGGGTTTGTACAGGGACCTCCAGCTACCTCGTGGGGAAGAGCCCGGTGCCAGCAGATCCGACCACCTCGACTCCTTCACCCCGGCCAGAGAGTTCTGATGGGACACCTTCACACTGACTGTGTACAGGGCACTCTTGGTGGCGTTTTTAAAGTCCGTCAGTTGAGGTATCTTGAAGGACAGTATTCCTCCGTCGGTTTCTGGTTGCTTTGCTGCTGCAAGGATGGAGAGAGAGGGGAAAGGTTGCCAGTCCCCCCCAGAGTCCCGTTCTAATGCCTCCTTAAACTCTGGAGGTAGCGCTAGAATCACCTCTCTCAATATTCCCTGCAGCAGTCGATGAGACTGGATTTTTGTCTCCTCCCCAAGTGTGGTTGGAGTTTTCCATGCTTTACCAGTCCTCAAGTCCCCAAGCTTTGTAATTCCAGCTTTTTGAAGACGCTGTTGTAGGTTCCTTGATGTCAGGATTTTTGCTGGTATCAGTGGGTTACTGAACAGGGGCTCTTGGTTTACGCCGAGGCATGGTTGTTCTCCCGTTCTGCTGCTTCTCAGAAGTGAAGACCACACCTTTAAAACTGTCTGGTAAAACTTTGTTGTTTTTGATGTATTGATTTTATTTAAGTCCATTATGAATAAATGTCTGTCGTATTTTAAATCTTCGATTTTGTGAAGTAGAAGACATGCTATGTGAGTCCATGTTGCCTCATTTTCGTAAAGCAGCCTTTGTGCGGTCTGAAGACGGAAGGTTTTTATTCGGCTTGGTAGGTCGATCAGGCCCTGGCCTCCCTCCTGTATTGGCAGGTAGAGAACTGGTGCCCGTGTCCAGTGCTGCCCATTCCAGAAGAAGTCCACTATCCTTCTCTGAATCTCTCTGACTGTTGTTTCTGGTGGTTCCAGGGCTGTGAACTTATGCCACAGCATCGAGGCAACCAAATTGTTGGCGACCAGTACTCTCCCCCTGTAGGACAGTTGGGGCAGGACCCAGGTCCATTTTGACAACTTTGCACTTACCTTCTCCACCAAGCCCTGCCAGTTTTTCTGCAAGTATTCCTCGTCCCCTAGGTAGACTCCCAGGTATTTAATACCTGTTCTTCCCCATTGCATTTTTTCTGGAAGTTTGGGAACTTGCTTTCCTTCCCACTGACCTGCAATATAGCTTTCACATTTGCCCCAGTTAACACGTGCAGAGGATGCAGCCTGGTACATTCTTAGACTACTGGAGAGGGCATAAATGTCCTCCTGTTTAGTGATAAAAACCAGTATATCATCTGCGTAAGCTGATGCCACTACTTTGTTTGGAATGCCACACTCTGATAACCCACTCATGTTTCTCCTTAGCTGATATAAAAATGGTTCAATCGCCAGGCTGTATAGTTGCCCTGACAGTGGGCACCCTTGTCTGATCCCTCGTTGTATTTTAAAGGGACAACTAAGTCCTCCTCCAACTTTAAGCATGACACAAGCATCTGTGTATAAAAGTTTGATCCATGCTATAAACTTTGTTCCCATCCCAAAAGCATTTAATGTATTAAAAAGATAGGTGTGGTCCACTCTATCAAAGGCTTTTTCTTGGTCTATAGATAAAAACCCAAGGTCATAAGAATTCATTTTACACAAGTCTATCATATCACGTACAGTAAAAATATTGTCCATTATTGTGCGTCCAGGTATGCAATAAGTTTGACTTGTGTGTATTATTTCGCTTATGTATTCTTTTAGTCTGTTTGATAAAACCTTCGATAATATTTTATAGTCTGTACATAAAAGAGCAACAGGTCTCCAGTTCTTTAAAACGCCCAAGTCCCCCTTTTTTGGGAGCAAAGATAAAACCGCCCGTGTGCAGCTTGTAGGTAGTCTTCCATTGTTTATAGACCAGTTAAAAACCTCGTGCAAATCTGCTCCCAACGTTTCCCAAAACTGTTTATAAAATTCGGCTGGGATTCCATCAATGCCCGGTGCTCGTCCGGTGGATAGCTGCTGTACTGCAGTAGTTAGTTCCTGAAGTTCAATGTCCGTGTCTAAGGCCTCCTTTTGCTCCTCTGTTAGCTTTGGTAGTTCCTTTGTTATTTCCTCTCTGTGTTTTGGATCAGTAGGCTCCTCGTTGTATAGGTTCTTGTAATAGTCCACTGCGATGGCTCTCATTTCTTCACGAGATGTAGTTGTGCTTCCATCAGGACGTTCTAAGTACAGCATTTGGTTTTGTCGTCGGGTTTTCCGTTCCAGGTTAAAAAAGTAGGTGGTTGGGGCATCAATGTCTTTGATATTGGAGATCTGTGATTTTATAAGGGCTCCTTTGGCCTGCTCGTGTAGATAAGAGCTTAGTGTCTTCTTTTTTGTTTCTAAGGAGTTCCTTTTTTCCTTTTCATTTTTCTCCAGTACTGCATTCTCTAGGGCTCGTATCTCCCTTTCTAATTCTTCAACTGCACCTTTTTTTATTGCGTTTGTGTGTGCTGTATATTGCTGGCAAAAAGTTTTAATTTGTGCTTTCCCCACCTCCCACCATGTGCCTAAGGATGCGAAGTCCCCTTTTCTTCTTCTCCATTCTTCCCAAAAGATTAAAAATTTAAAACAGAAATGTTGATCTTGAAGAAGTTTTAGGTTAAAACGCCAGTAAAATCGAGGTTTTGCTTTGTCAGACAATATAAAATCTATTGTGACCATGTGATGATCTGAAAACCCGCTGGGGTGAATGGAGCTCTTCAAGATTTTGTTTCTGTCCATTTCTGTGATGTAAAATCTGTCCAGTCTTGCAGCACTTATTCTTGTGTCAGTGGTTTTAATCCATGTGTATTGTTTTATTCCCTGGTTCTTTTCTCTCCAGGGATCTATGAGTCCACATGTTTTGATTATGTCACTTAGAACCTCAGCAGATTGAAAGTGTGGTTCTTCTGTGTTCCTATCTGCTGTAAAGTCTAAGGTGCAGTTCCAGTCTCCGCCCATGACTACAATGTGGTTACTACCATGTTGTGTGATTACGTCTCTTATTTTATAAAATGTGTTCACCCTCTCACTTCCTTTATTTGAGGCATAAATGTTCATAAATGAGAAATTAAGCCCTTCGATTTCAGCTTGTACTATTAGAACACGGCCCTGTTCTACCTCAATGCTTTCAGTGACGTTTGCTTTTACTCTTTTTGAAATTAAGATTGCTACCCCTGCACTGAAATTTGTCCCGTGACTAAAGTAGATTGGGTCTTCCCACTTCATCCCCCATTCTATAATGTTTTCTTTGTCACTATGTGTTTCTTGTAGAAAAGCAACGTCTATATTTTTCTGTTTAATGAGTTCTATGACTACAGCCTGTCTTTTTCTGTCCCTGCCCCCGTTAATGTTTAAAGTACCTACTCTTAGCTTTTCCATGTAAAAGAGAGGTAAGAGGGAAAAAAAGCATGTGAAGACAGCTGTAGACAGAAAGGAAACACCCCTGTGATGTGACTTATTCATTTTTCAAGTTTTTTTCTAAGAGTCTTTCTTTTTTCTCTTTTCGTAGCTTCGTCGCCATTTTCGCCAGGCGAAACCTCTTTTTTTTGCTCAATTGTGCTAAAGTGGTAGTTTTTTGCACTTTTTCTATTGAGACCAGAAATTTGTCTGTATCTGAGAAGTAGTCAGATACTTCTATAGAGTCTCGATATGTTGTATCGAGGAAGTTATTGATTTCTTCTAGTGTGTACATTTCACTGGTTATGCTGTTCTTCTTTCTCTTCTTTGCAGTAACATTGTTCTCTGCCTTTTCTTCTCCAGACTCATTGTCTTCATCATCCTCATCGTCCATGTCTGTATCTGTTAGCTCCAAATCAGGTTCACCATCCATGCTAGCTTCTTCTGTGGCACTTCTGGGCTTCTCTTGAAACGTTTTTTCATTGTTTTTCTTACTGTCAGGCTTTTCCAGAGTTCTATCTGCATTTTCTTTAGTTGTGTTTATTTCAGTTTTTTTGACATTGCTATTATTTCTTTTTTTCCTTTTATTATCCGTATTACTTACTGCTGGACCCGTTTGTTCTATTTCCACACCATTGTTTTCTGTTGTTACATTCTTACTCTCCACCAGTGCGGCTCCACCTTCATTCCCCTCCATCACATCACTGCTCTGAGTTTCCATCTCAACACCATCCTCATCTACACTGTGCTCCATCCTTGGAGTCTCACTGACCCCCCCTGCCTGCTCCTCCACACCATTAATCCCAGCACTACCCTCAGCAACACACACATGTTCACCCTGACTGATCCCCCCTGCCTGCCCCGCCACCCCACTGATCCCAGAACTGCTCTGAGTTACACACACATGTTCACCCTGACTGACCCCCCCTGTCTGCCCCACCTCACCACTGATCCCAGAACTGCTCTGAGTTACACACACATGTTCACCCTGACTGACCCCCCCTGTCTGCCCCACCTCACCACTGATCCCAGCACTGCTCTCAGTAACACACACATGTTCACCCTGACTGACCCCCCCTGCCTGCGCCGCCACCCCACTGATCCCAGAACTGCTCTGAGTAACACACACATGTTCACCCTGACTGACCCCCCCTGTCTGCCCCACCTCACCACTGATCCCAGCACTGCTCTGTGTTACACACTCTGCAGCAGCAGCAGCTCGAGCATTGGCCACGCCCCCTGCACGAGCCCCGGACTGTGCTGCCCTCTCCTCCCGCACACACACACCGCTCGGTCCTGCCTCTGCACTGTCCTGTGTCCTGTGTGGACAGAGCACCCTTTTGTGTCCTATGTCTCCACACTCAAAACACCTCATGTTCCCGGTGCTCGCGTACAACATGTAAGATTTCCCCTCGTGCGCGACTCTGAAGGAAATCTCTAGACTGGGTTCCTTCAGGAACATCAGCACGCGCCGCCTGAACGACACGACGTGCCTCAGCTCCGGGTGTCTGCAGTTTAACGGCACCGTTTTAATGCCGCTCGCTAACTTCCCGAAGCGGGAGAGCTCGCGCTCGATGTCCTCGTTCGCTATGAACGGCGGCACATTAGAGATCGTTACGGCGCTCGCGGCGGAGGCCAGCGGTGTGAAGGGAAAGAAACTTCCACTTACCGCGATTCCGTGTTCAATCAGTTGGTCCGCGAGATGTTTTTCCTTTAGAAACACGACTACGGCCTTGTTCATCCGCGACGCCGACATTATATTAGCGAATCCCACTCGCGCGCCCGCGGCCACCAGGACCTGCTCCACCGTGACCTCGGGACTCGCCTCACAGCGCGCGCCGTGTCGGAGTGAGAGCGGCGGGGCGCCGGCACTCGGCCCCGCCGCCATCTCACCCCACCGGGCCTTTTCCCCCACACACACAGGGGCTCGCTAAATTTTAATTAATATAGGATTTATATATAGGATTTCTCCTTTTTTTTTCTTCCTTTTTTTGTTGTTGTATTTTTTATTTTATTTTATATATATAATAATTTTTTTTTTTAACCCCTCCCCTTATACACACACACACATATGTCTCTATCTATATATATATAGTATACTGTGTTCCACCAAAAGACAAGAAAAGAAAAAAAGAGTTTAAACAGTCGCTCTCACACCCCACGCACCGCTCTCACACTCCATGCACCGCTCTCACACCGACTCCCAGCATGCACCAGAGAGAGAGAGAGAGAGTGAGGGAGAGAGAGAGAGAGAGTGAGGGAGAGAGCGGGAGAGAGAGAGAGAGAGAGAGAGTGAGGGAGAGTGAGGGAGAGAGAGTGAGAGAGAGTGAGGGAGAGAGAGTGAGAGAGAGAGAGAGAGAGAGAGAGTGAGGGAGAGAGAGAGAGAGAGAGAGAGAGAGTGAGGGAGAGTGAGGGAGAGAGAGAGTGTGAGAGAGAGAGAGAGTGTTTTATTTTTTTTTTTTAAACTCACTACATATACACATGCACACATACATACACACATACTATATATACACACTAGCACACACTTACACACAAACACGCTCACTTACATACACTGGGATACACACTCATACATATACACACACACAGACACACTCATACATGCACCCATACACAATATTTAGATATAATTTTTTAAGTCTTTTTTTTTTTGTTTGTTTTGTTTCAGTCATTCAGTCTTCTTTGTATTCTTTGGTTTTGTTCAGTTTCCGCCCATTTTCTCTTCCTCCTGAGTGTCAGTGGGTTTTTGATCTTTTTTCTTTTCTGCTGCTTTTGCTTTTTTTAGTAGCGTTTTTACTAAATGTCTCTTTTTTTATGTCCGATATGTGTATCTGATATACTGGAGGGTTCTGTGTTGGATGACTCCTCTCTCTTCCTCCTGGTTTTTTCTGTACTGCTTTTTTTTGGGGGGTGTCGGTGGTGGTGTGCTGGCTTGTGGCTGCTGTACCACTTCTGGGCAGATTTTAGGGGCGGGGTCGGCATTGGGGGCGGGGTCACTGTCTGTGGTGGGTACTGTACTCATACTGTATACAGTAGTGTCGGTGTTGTCATCTGCTCCCGGCGCGGTGTGTGTCTCTGTGGTGGTGCCGTGTTCAGGGCTGACCTGTTCGAGTCGCGGCTGCAGTGTGTCGATGCGGTCCTCTGTGGGCTCCGCCTCCCCGCTCTTCTCCGACTGGCTGTCCTCGCGCCGCTGCTGCTGCATCTCGGCCATATCGCCGCGCGAGCTCCCCGGCTGGCTGTCCTCACGCCGCTGCATCTCGGCCATATCGCCGCGCGAGCTCCCCGGCTGGCTGTCCTCGCGCTGCTGCCGCCCCGTCATATCGCCGCGCGAGCTCCCCGGCTGCACGGCCCCGTGCGGACAGCTCAGCCTCTTGTGTCCCACGTCCCCACACTCAAAGCACCTGAGCGGTTCCGTGGTGGCGAAGACGGTGTAGCCGCTGTCCCCCTCTTTACATTTAAAATTAACGTTTAAAGTCTGATCTTCATTGTTTAAGATCATGAGCACTTGTCTGCGGAAAGACAGGATGTGCCGCATGTTGGAGCTCTTACACCCGAGCGGGATCGCTCTCATGGGGCCGAC
>QNUK01000568.1:0-7500 GCA_013621035.1 Clarias magur
GGTGTGTGTGTGTGTGTGTGTGTGTGTGTGTGTGTGTGAGAGGACATGTTTTTATATCTTGGCTACGGCCGAATGTCTCCACAAGTCTATCAGTATCTGATGTGTGTGTGTGTGTGTGTGTGTGTGTGTGTGTGTGTTATACATTGTGGGGACATAAGCAACTTTGTCCTTAGAAGGTTAGTAAGATGTGTGAGTGTGAGTGTGTGTGTGTGTGTGTTAGGACACGTTTCATCTTGGCTGAGACCAAATGTCCGCACACGTCTCTGAGTGTCTGACAGGTTCGACATTGTGGGGATATTTTTCAGGTCCCCACAAGCACAACATCTCTGAATGAAGCTTAATCAGTAATTAACTGTATTAACAATTTGGTCCTCAGAAGGATAGTAAGACATGTGTGTGTGTGTGTGTGTGTGTGTGTGTGTGTGTGCGGCACCGTGGCCGTTCATCACAGTCGGTGACGTGTGCGACTCGGCGTGCCGTTTCAGGCTGTTTGAGACGCGCGCACGCTCTCGGGACGGCTCTGAATGTTTAACGAGCTTTTGATCAGCGCGATCTGTGATCCTCGCCGCTGCAGGCGTTCCGGCTCCGCTCGCGCTCCGGCGCGTCGACGTGTTTCCTGCGGAACGGGAGAAGGAAAAAAAAAAACGACTGCACGTGGGGATGATTAGAACAAGGAGCATAATTAGATCAGACACTAGGATGTGTGTGCGTGTGTGTGTGTGTGTGTGTGTGTGCGAGCTTGCTGGAGAGGCGGCTGGTGTGTGTGTGTGAGAGAGAGGGAGACAGAGAGAGAGAGGCGCTGTCAGCAGATCTGTCTGGACCGGATTTTTCTTTTTTTTCACTGCAACTGAGAGCTTTCAGCGCGTGCATAAAAATGAGAGAGAGAGAGAGAGAGAGAGAGAGAGAGAGAGAGAGCAAAAGAAAATCTGCCTGTGTGTGTGTGTGTGTTGCCTCGCGGCACTCACACATTCCATCTCTGTGTGTGTCTGTGTGCATCACTGTCCCACACGGTGTCCTCCTTGGACCAACAACTTGGCCAGACTCACACACGCACACACACACACACACACACACACACACGCACACACACACACACACACACACACACACACTAAGCAGTGCCAGGCGGAGGCGGGTGTAATGTCAGCCGGCTGTACGAGCCCTCGGCGTGATTACAAAGTGATGCAATCTGTCCGGTCAGGTCGCTCAGGCTGCTGCGTTTACACGCCATATAATCCAGATTTTTCCCCCCAGAGACTTAAAGACGTTGAACACAGATCAGACAACGCTACGTACTTAAAACCAAATCGGATCGGATTTGTATTTTGACTTTTCATATCCACTATAGGGCTGATGAGGACGTGATGTGCAGATGTGAACACGGGACTGAGACGAGTGTGATTACGGAACCGACCGCAACATCGTAACTGTGCATATAAACACAACCTACATATCTCATCTTCTAAACAAAATAATGTTGAACTGGATGAAATATGTAGCCAGTCCAGGATAGTTGTCAGGGTGGGAGGAGCCAGAAACTAAAACTCGTGAACTAAAATAAAATTTGATTCCCGACTAGGAAATCGTAAGAAGACCGTCAGAAATTAGACAACAACAACGATGTGTCCGTAAAACATCTTAGCATTTCGTACGTGAATTATGTAAGGGCGGATTGTAGCGATATGCTAGTAGCAACGTACACACATCAAGCACTCATAGAGATGAAAGTAGAAATTCCGTAGGGTGTGTCTCGACGTTACGCATAAAAAACAGCAGGTGTTGAAATTCCTGCTTCAAAAACTACACACCGTGAACGCGACACATAGATAACGCGGAAATGTAGTGAAGTAAAAGTAGAGCTATTTGCCGTACTTATGAGCAGAGTAAAAGTAAAAAAGTCAAAATTATCCGCTAGTTGCGGTTCCTTTTTCTTCTTCATAGAAGTCCAAAAATATGCAGACTTCCCTGTTTAATGTGGACGTGTTTAAGATTTATCTAGTCGCTCCTGAAGCACTTGTAAAAACGACTCACACGGGGGGGTGGGCGGAGCAAACTCACTAAAACAACTGTAAACAACCTGTGAACTAAACTGCTAAATAGGCGCTTTAGCAGATACTCAATCCTCAGAAAACGACGCGATTTAAAAACGAACAAAGTTCGCATGTGAAATCGAGACGCGGAGTGACATCATCCGTCCCAAAGAATTTTATGAATAAACGACGTGCACGTTTAAGGATCAGCTAGATTCCCCATGAGCGGTAAACCTCACTCCAGGTGATTTAAATCGCTTCCGACACTTGGGGATCGCTCTCGAGTTGTGTAACAAGGGTGCAGGCTGTGGAGGTGTCACGGTCACCTGCTAATGATTAAGCGGTGTCAGCCACGCCCCCTTTCACAAGCTCCAAAGAGTGAATGTGTTGAAGAGAGCTGTTTGTGTGTAGACGCACAGAAACCTAAACCTGTCTGAACAGCGCTAGAGAGAGAGAGAGAGAGAGATGAGAGGAAGGGTGGATTTTAAAAGAAAAGCTGACGTCTCACAGTTTGAGGGGGAGGTACCTTGGGAAAAGGACATGAATATGCGAATAAATAATTGATGAGTCATAAATAAATGAATATGTAAATACATGAAGGAGATTTCCAGTGGAGTTTTGTTTGCATCAAACGCACGCGGGAAAAACATTACGAGCGTGATAAATTATGGATATGACGCGATCCGAGCGCTATATCCTCACACGAGAGTTCTGGCTGACAGAGTGTGTGTGTGTGTGTGTGTGTGTGTGTGTGTGTGAGAGAGAGAGAAATTGTGTGTGTGATGAGGGGAGCATCGAGGCTAGACTACTACTTATTATAATGCTAATGCTAAATTTACGTTACATGACTAACAACGCTAGCTTTCAGTTGCAGCATGGAGAACTTTGGTGTCTCACACATACAGACACATTTAATTTATGATAAGCTAGGAAACTGATCTACAGTATATACTACACACGTGCACACACACACACACACACACGCACACACACACACACACACACACACACACACAGTAAGGTTTTTGATAGCCCACGCCTCTGATCATGGGTCACTGGATATGTTTAGGTGATCGCTCCAGACTCGCAGCGTTGTGAGTGAAGCTGAGGAGCACGGACTCGTCCCGAGAGCAGTCAGGGCTGTGTTCCAAACCGCATAACGCAGCCCATAAAGTCTCCCTAAATAGTCACGACAATAACCCTGAGCGTTTCCAAGAACTTTGAGTTTATCAAAGAAATCACTGAGCACATTTACCCTCATGATGTGTGTGTGTGTGTGTGTGTGTGTGTGTGTGTGTGTGTGTGTGTGTGTGTGTGTGAGAGAGAGAGAGAGAGTGTGTGTGTGCGTGCAGGGTTGCCATTAGTCTGTTATCTTGACCTGCTACTTTGTACAGTCATGCAGATAAGACTGTGTGTGTGTGTGTGTGTGTGTGTGTGTGTGTGTGTGTGAGATATCTCTTGATGCCCTTGCTTCTGAACGATAAATGCATGTTTATGACTCGACTGTGTGTATAAAAGAGCAGCAGATAAGAATTAAGGCTGTTCCTTCCAACACACACGCACAGGAGATGATAAGCACACACACACACACACACACACACACACACACACGCAAGCCGCCACACTCTCACACACGCGCACACACACGCCATATATATATATATATATATATATTCAGTGTGTGTGTGTGTGTGTGTGTGTGTGTGTGTGTGTGTGTGGCCAGTATTGCTCTAGAAATTGCTCTGGTAATATATACACACACAGTGCTGTGAAAAACTATTTGCCCCCTTTCTGATTTGTTTGTGCCACTCCACATCAGCACACAGTACCGGACCGGGACACCCTGATCCCCCCAACGACCCCCACGGTGAGCCAAGACATCACCGAAGAACAACTGTTCCCCCTGCGTTCCCTTCCTGAGGTTTCCCTTAAATGATTTAGCATCAAACAAATACATTTAATATAACAGAAAGATAACCCCAGGAAATATAAATGCATTTTTTAAATGATGATTTCATTTAAAATCGTAATCTACCTGGCCCTATGTGAAAAAGTAGCCTGTAACGTTTTATCCCACGTGTGTGTACACATACTAAAGGTAGAAAGTGTTGGTGGCTGCCTGGATGGTTCCACCTCAGCAAGAAGGAAATGTACAGCTGGGTGCCTTCATTTGTTTTTGTTTTTTTTAGAGAGAGAGAGTACAGGTGCAGGCATGTCACTACATCACACACACACACACACACACACACACACACACACACTCTCTCTATCTGTCTTTTCATCTGATGTCTGGTAGAAGCTTGATCTCGTACACTTGCCCATCACCATCATCCCTCATGCTGGTAAAACCACAACAAACACCTGCGCTGAGATCAGCGACTTCACCCACCTCACGCCTCCTCTACATCAGCACAAAGTACCGAAACATGACACCACACACACACACACACACACACACACACACACACACTCACACACACACACACACACTGCCCCAAGATATCAACAAAGAGCATTGATTGGAATTCACGACTTCATGATGTTTAATTTCTACAAATTTATAATAAAACATGGCACGTCTACAGTGTCTCATTATACCGTAAAAATACAGTGAATCCTGAACACCGAGTTCCTAAAGCTTCCACACATCAGTAACCTTCCTTGGGAAGAGTGGTTCCATTTTCATTCAGATGACCTTTGACCTTAGAAATCCCCAACCTGCAGCAGGTAAACAGCAGAGCGGCGTTGCCTAGACATACATCATTATTATTATTGTTATTGTTGTTGTTGTTGTTGTTGTCGCTATTGATATTAATTATGGTTCTGATGTTGATGTTGTGGATGTTGATGATGGCATTGGTGTTATAGAAGCTGTTGCGGTTGTTGATGTTATTGATGTTGTTCTTGTTGTTGTTGATAATGATGATATTGTTGTCATCTAAGTTGTTTGTTTTTTATGTTCTTATTGATATTGTTGATATTGACGTTGTGAATGATATTGTCGTTGTTATTGATGTTATTATGGAGCAGGGGTCCGTTCTTCGTACGTCGCTTGAAACATCCGAGATGACTTGACAGATCTAAGATGAGATCATCGCGCTAATTACGATGCGGCTAATTCGGTTCTTCGACACCCCTGTTGTTGATGATTAGTACAGCTGGATTGAGTCGTCTAGGATTATTGCGCGTTCGTGCGTTTGTTTAAAAGGCGAAATGCATCGACAGTAGAAACACTGATCACAACCCCTGCGATTGGGTGACGAAACGGCAAAAGAGCAGCTCGGTTTTTTTTTTTTTTTCTCAAGCGGAGCAGAAGCTTTTATTAGAGGGTTATGGAGAATTTCACACTTTAATAAAGATCATTTAAAATAAAAGTAATTAGTAAATACGTGAGTGCTGCCCGTGTTACATGTGTGTGTATGTATGTGTGTATACATATACACTCTCAAATCCTATTTGTATTCATTTCAAATTAGCTAAACAAATTTGATATTTTAAGTAATCATAAGTACTTAAGTAACAGTAAGTGTCAAAACTCTCCAAGTTCCACCAGTTTAAATCTAAAGCGCTCTGGTGGCTCAGTGGTTTATGTGTCTCGCCTGCCATGTGAAAGACCCGGGTTCGACTCCCGCGTCGCATTGAATTTACTTTATTTGCAACAAGTTCAACAAATAGAAATATTGATAGTTCTGTTTACTTAAAATTGGAAACATCATTACTTAAAAAAAAAAAATGTAACTGATTAACTCAAATATTTTGAGTTTTGCCAACTTAATCGGGTTTACAGTGTAAAAGTGAAGTACAAGAACTAGTAAGTTTATTGTCATGCTGTGCTAAAGGATATGATTAGACACACACACGGAGATCAACACACGAATGATGACCACACACACACACACACACACACATGTATACATATACTGTATGTATGTTTAAATACATCCATCCATGCAAGATGCTTTTCTTTCCCCACGTGAGTCAGTCCGCGTCAGTCAGTCAGCTCTTTAACCAATCAGATGTGATCTCGCCATTTCAGCCAATCATAACCCGCCCGGAGCGCAGCATAAATCCTGTTTACATGAAATAAACCTGCTGCCGAGCAGCTTTAAGCTTACGGACATGTTGCTATGACAGCAAGTGTGAGAAACAATCCAAGATCAGGACAAATCCACAACAATCACATCCAGATAACTGAGTTAGCGACGTACGAAGAACGGACCCCTGTTGTCAATGTTGTTATTGACGTTGTTGTTGTTAATGTTGTTATGTCATTGATGTTGTTCTTGATGTTACTGATGTTGTTGATGTTGTTAATAATATTGCTGTTGATGTTGCGGTTGTTGTTATTGTTGTTATTGGTATTGTTTTTATTGATGCTGTTGATGTTATTGATGATGTTGTTGTTGTTGTTGTTGATCTTATTGGGGTTGTTAATGGTGTTAATGATGTTAATGATGTTGATGTTATCAGTTAATCTGCTGTCACTGAATAAACATCATCCTGCAGAGTCAGAGTTACTGTAACTCACCGGCTATTGACTTTACACACGCACACACAATAAACATCACTGCAGGTATAAGTGTGTAACTGTGGTGTCGTAAACCTTTTTGTTGTTGTTGTTGTTAATTTCTACTACTACTGTTTAAGACCTTTGTTTACATGTAATTATAGTGATGTAAATACATTTCCATTTATTCATCAACAATTGAACAATTTCCTTTTGTAATTTGTAAAGTGACTTAAAGTTCCCATCACATCGCCTCCGAGTGGCGCAGTGGTAAAAGCGCTCGCCCTATCTTCCGGAGATCGCGAGTTCGAATCCCGGGTGGTGCTGTAACCTCTCGCAGCCGGAGGTCTAGAGAGAGCTGATTGGCCGAGCTCTCTCAGAGGGGAGGGATGAGAGGTACATAGTGCTCCCACATTAATCACGGCTCTACAGCCAGTCAGGGGCGTCTGTGAGCTCGCGCAGCGGAGGGAGCGGATAGCGCTGTCCTCCGAGTGTGTGACTCCGCCCCCAACGGTGCGCGAGCGAGCAGTTCGAAAAGATGCGGTCGGCTGGCGTCACGTGGTTCGGAGGAAACACGTGATAGTCTTCGGCCCTCCCGGCTGAGTGGTAGTAGTAGCCTTAATGTGGAGCCCCCTAGTGACGGGGAGGAATTGGTAAATTGACGGGGAGGAATTGGACACGACTAAATTAGGGAGAAAATCTGGGGAAAAATCCCCCCCCACAAAAAAAGTTCCCGACGCTCGTTTTAAAATAATAACTATGTGTGTGTGTGTTACGAAACTGTAAATAAAGACATCCTAGACCAAACACACACACACTTTCACTCTAACGCTCCAGGCACATCTAAAGTGCCTGTGTGTCCTGTTTACTGTATTTCTATTCATAGCTGTGTGCATCTCACACACACACGCATGTACACACAGACACACACACACACACACATCCTGTACCACATTACAGAGC
>QNUK01000568.1:10000-57500 GCA_013621035.1 Clarias magur
ATTAGCTAAACGCAGCTCTGTGCAAGTTTGCTAATATTAGCACAGCTTAGTGTATGTTAGCACTACCACTGTATCTTTAGTTGTATGTAGCCAAGTCGCTCGGCACTTTTAACTGTTGTAAGGTTAGCACGATTCAATTTGTGTTCGATTAAATGTTTGTGTCACAGAGTTTAGCGTTAGCTGTGTGTGACTGTGTGTGAGAGACCAGATTCAGGAGCCACAGCGGACCAGATGAAGCTTCTCACTTCTCACCCTAAAGTTGCCCCACTGTATAGGTATTCGGGGCAAATTTTATCAAATGTAACACGCTTTGCCTTATTTACAACAGACTACATGAACTTTGCACGGGAGCCTCCAGGGGCGGGGCTACACACAAGCCCAAGTTATGATGTCACAAAAAGGTCCTTGTTCACGTCCAGAACTTGAGTGATAAGTTAGCGTAGTATCCAATCTTAGGGTTTTGTCCTTTATATACGACACACATGAGACGATTTGATAGCGGTTAGCTAAACGGCTACGTCTAGCATGGCAACAAGCCATTGCTAATTTGCAAGTTCATGCAATTTCATAGTCTGTCATTTTTAGTATTGTAAAAATTTTCCTATTATGCTGGGTACAATACGATACGATGGAGAGACAAATCTTAAATATTGCCTAGAATAAGTCCGTAGACCAGTCCAATGAACGCATACTTTGATTAGCTCAATGTTTCATTTCCGTTTTTAAAGCTACTATGTTAATGTTTTAGGCCACGCCTACGCCTCCACAAGCAGTAATCTCCTGCAATATTGTCACATAAGAGACAATCTACACAAGACACAGGTAGGTTAAAACCCAACCTAGGTTTAAAATAACAGTTAATAATAACAGTTACAGTTACAAAAGTTACTGTAGACTCCGCCCCCTGTGACTCAGACCCCTCCCATTTCTGGGTGATCCGTAAGCATCTGCTCCACGTGCATTTTCTTTTCACTGACTTGCAACATCTGTGCGATTCCCAGGGTCACCCTGGCGTCATAGATAATGTGTGTGTGTGTGTGTGTGTGTGTGTGTGTGTGTGTGTGTGTGTGTGTGTGTTTCACGGTTCATTTGCTGGACACTCAGGGGATGAAAGGAAGTGAGGCCAATGCACACTGACCTAGTTATAAAATACATGCGCGCACACACACCACACACGCACACAGCAGCCACACACAGCACACACACACATAATTAAAGGATCAACACGCACACAGCATATACACACACACACACACACACACACACACACACATGATTAAAGGATCAGATGCGCTATGCTAGGCTCAAATTAACGGTAGATAGCCCCTACACACTCTACAAACACACGTTACACACACACATGCAGATTTAACGTAATGTTATTTACCACCAGCAAGTCATTACCGCAATCTTATCTTTTTTTTTTTGTTTGTTACCTTACCCTGACGTACAGATTAACATAAAACGCTAGCTTCACCTCCCAAACATAATCATTAGCTAATCGCAGCTATGTGCTAGTTCGCTAATATTAGCACTACCGCTGTATCGTTAGCTAATGCAGCCAAGTCACTAGCCACTTTTATCTAATGTAAGGATAGCACGATTACATTTGCGATCGTATGTTTGTTCACTCTCCGCCCATATTGACACAGGGACATAAAAGTGACACAAACCCACACACTCGCGCGCACACACACATACCACGTTATACACACTCTTTACACTAAGAAGTGTTAAATGTTTGTACATGTGATAACTCATTTCCTGGTTTTTTCACGAGGGAACAAAACTAGTTTCTGCTTGATAGCCGCGTACGTCATTGAGCAGAGACTGGAACTTATGGCTGCTGGGAAGAAAGCGGTCATACCACAAGTATCTTTCTCTCTCTCACACACACACACAGTCTGTTCTTCATCATGCCCCATGACTCACTGACATGTATTTAGCAAGGTGAGTCAGAGCTTAAGTTCATTTAGGGATTAGCGTATAGCAAGGGGGAGAATTAGCTCTTAGATTATGTCACCTCAATCCATCTCTCTCTTTCTCTCTTTACTTTCCACCCACAACATTCTATCATCGAGGGTTCAATCAAGTACATACATGTGTCTTTTCTGTGCGGAAAAGCTAGCTAGCTAAGCAGTAATCTCTGGCCTGGAATTAAAACCTGACCTGAATGAAACCTTACCTCCAGGTCTCGCACGTCAAATAATGGTTCTGTCAAAAAAAAGTGGGTTTTTGCGACCGTATATGATAGAGATGGGAGAAAAAAATAGATTCAGTTATGTATCACAATTCTTTTGTGTGGCAATTTATTATTTGTACTAAAAACTATCCTTTAAACTATTCACACATTGGCAGGCAACACAGCAACTCTGTAGTACGAGTGAATTATTTGTTTGTTTAGAATTAATATCGCATCGGAATAATTATAAAGTCATCATACTTATAGAATCACAATATGTTCTAAATTCACTAGAAAGCTACAAAATTAGCAACGTTGATAAAAACGGTTTCTGATTAGCTGATAAAAATTTTCTACTAAACTTTTGCTCTTTTTGACCCAGGGGATGCCTATCAGTTGGCAACATCAGGAAGTTGATCGGGAATTATAAGTGGAGGAGAGAGAGAGAGAGAGAGAGATGGAGTAAGCAGAACAGGAAATGAAAGATCAGACAGCAAGATCGATTTAATCAAGAGCGTGACCGGAGAGAGGAAGCTTGCAAAAAAAAAAAAAAAAACGTGCACACACACACACACACACACACACACAGAGTGAACTCTACTCATCTCTCCCCCCTTCACACATACACACACTCTATTACACACCTCTGTTAATTATCCCTCCCACTCTTTCTGTCATCCCTCCTACGCCTTGATCTCTCCTTTCACCTCAGGATGCTACGCTCAGTCGCTGTCCTGTTTTTTCTGGAACATTCTTTACATCTCTATTTCTTTGTCTGTGAAAATTCTCTGGTATGTTTTCACACAGGTGGGCTTTCGTAATGAAAAAAAAATACAACTGAATGAAACATACATGCTAAATCAGGTGCGAGAACAATATTGCAGGTGCGAGAACAATTACGCAGAATCAAGCGCTGACACAAGCTAGCTAGCTACAAAACATTTCAGCCTATTTACGTCCACTGAGAAAAAGCAAAATTTTGGTGGCAACATCATTTTCCTCAAAGATTTGTGTCATTATAACATAATAAAGTACATACCTCCTATGGATGAAATTGAATATGGGCTAACTAGCGCACAGCTAATAGCCTTATATATATATATATATATAAATAGCAACAGTAGAAGTAGAAACAAACACAACAATAAAATGTGAAGACTATTAATATTTACCTGTTGTTTCTGTGTGGAAAAAAATATCCAGGTATTTGCTTAGTATGTGCTAGCATTCTAGCTAATAACTTTATTTTTAAAACAAAGAACAAAATAAACGCAAGGTGTTTAACAGTGAAAATTCTAACTATGACAAAATGACCAACATTTACCTTAGAGGAGTTGTAAAATTAATATTCAAAACACTATGTTGATTAACAAACGATCTAACTATAAGCTAACATGCTAATTAACAATTTAAGGATGATATAAAGAAAGAGTTACTGTTCAAACATGACAATAAAAAAATGACAAAACTATTAACTATTCTTTCCTTTGGAAATTAGGCATTAATTTTTTACTTTTGGCTTGGGAGAAGCTAGCTATCATGTAGCTAATGATTATTTTACGACTGGTATATAAACACAGAGACAGTAGAAATGTAAAAGAAATGTCAAGACTATTAACGTTTCCGGGTATTTGGGTAAAATTACTATTTTGATTAACTACATGCTTGCTAAATCATTATTATCATTATTTTTAATGGCTATGTTAATTCTAGTATAATTCTAATAACTAGCTAATAACTTAATACAGGTCAATATAAAGACAAAGTGACATTAGAAAGATAATAATAGCATCAAAACTTTTAATGTTTCCCTCAGAGGAGTTGCTACTTAAACTGGTAAATGGATAAAATTACTAATTTTACTAGGTAACTACCAGTGTTGGATGTAACGCGTTACCAAGTAAGAGTCAGAGTTAGAGAACTTGGATTACTTTTTTGATGTAACAAATAATCGCGTTAGGTCTGCCATTTAAGTACTCAGTTATTTAGTTATATTTTCAAAAATGTAATCCATTATTCAGACAATTTATGTAATCCGTGAGCCAGACAGATGTCATTCCGTTAGTTTGTGTGTGAAAGTCATCCTACAAGCCCCGTCCCCGATAGTTAGTCCTGTTAGTCCTGCTGTTATACCCCTCTCTCAACTATGTGGCTTGACTCGTTGTGAGAAGCGGCGTTAGGCACCGTGAGTCACCGCGAGTGACCACCCGACAAGTTCTGCGAGCTTCTTCGAGGACCGACGTGCAGAAAGATGGAAAAGTAATCACACCAACAAAAGTCAGTGAATCATGATGAACCGTACTTACGGCCACCGCAGGAAATACTGTAGGTGAGATAGGAGTATTAGTAGTGAACAGATTCTGGGCCAAACTTCACTGAGTGATGATGGTAGAATAATTATAAAGGTCTCGACTAAAACAACATGCATGAGGAAGCACAAAGGAGTTTTCATTTTCTGCAATGAAAAGTTTCTGCAAAGTTCTCTAACTAGTTACTTTTATCAGAAAGTAACTCTGTAATGTAACGGATTACTTTTTAATTACAGTAATTTTGTAATGTTTTGTACTTTAAAAAGTAACGTCCCCCAACACTGGTAACTACAAGCTAGCTATCACTAGCTGATAATTAAATATATTTATTCTAAAATAGAATGATAGGATTATTTAACAATTGAAAGTGTTAATATTTCTGAATGTTTTTGGTAAAATAATTAGCATTTAGCATGGACTGCTAACTCTGAGCTGACGCGAGGTTGAGATGGGTGTCGCGTCACAGTGTTTAAAAAGAGATCAAGAGGTGTTATGTGGAACCAGTAGACCTTTTAATTAGCACTTGATTCAAAGTCTTTTAGTAATTTGAAAAATGTTGATGTTTTGTGTTAATATTTAGCCTTTTTTGTATAAAAATTTTCCAAAAATAAGCGGTTATGTGCTAGCTTGTTAGCGTAAATGTTTCGCAGGCGCCAAACAAAAGTGTTCAAATTTAACCACTTGACTCAAGTGTTGAACAACTTCAACCATGCTCTGTGTGTGTGTGTGTGTGTGTGTGTGTGTGTGTGTGTGTGTGTGTGTGTGTGGCTCTGTGTGTGTGTGTGGCTCTGTGTGTGTGTGTGTGTGTGTGAGAGAGAGAGAGAGAGAGAATTCAACACCCTCCTTCAGTCACTTCCTCCATACACACACACACACACAATCTTTTACTCTTCTGTCTGCGTTTTGACTGACACGCCAGCGTCTCCCAAGAGAGCCAATCACACAACTGATTAATGGATGAGGAGGTTAAAGTGGGCGTGGCATTAATCAGTCCCACTGACAAGCAAGTATTAACCAATCAATAATCTCCTGGAGGGGGCGGAGCATCCAGTTGCACGTCAAGCGATTAGATATGCAGCGGTTAGCAGGTAAACACCAGAAGGGATCAAGGGCAGTGTGTGTGTTTTTATCACCGCAATTCATCATCTTCACAACCTGCGACAGCCCCGGAGGACACACACACTCACACACACACACACACACACACACACACACACACACACACACACACACACACACACACAGAGCACTGCAACAGAGGTCCCTTATACCTGTTATCCTTAAACGACCATGTTTTTTACAATATCAAAAAAAAAAATCTTTATACCCGCTCATAGGCCACTTTAATAGGAACACCAAGTAATTCAGTATCCAATCAGCTGTACAGTGCAGTGCAATGCGGAAAATCATTTATACCCAGGTCTAGAGGAAGACGAGCTCAACTCTTTACAGCCGTGTTGAGCAGAAAAGCATCTCACACAGCAAATGAGATGGAAGCAGAGCTCAAAATGGAGTCCAAAGCTGCGCCAAACTGATTGTGTTTCTTTTAACATGCACACACAGCGGCAGTGTTCAGTCTCTCTCGCTTTCTCACTCGCCCGCACTGCGAGCTCCTGACCTGTCGAGACGTGCGCTCTCTCCGAGCGAAGGCATTAATCAAAATTTAATTGGGCTGAAAATGAGCCACAATCTCGTTCCGCACGACTGACTGCTGATTGGCTAACGACAAGCGGCCTTGTGCCCTTAAGCAGCGGTCACACACCGGACGCGAGTAACACCCGCCTGGCTCCTTGACTGAAGGAGAACACGGCGCATGAAAACGCTTAATTTTCTGCACATCCGCTTCCTCTGACTCATCTACATGAACCTAAACGCTGGAGTCACACCAGATTGCATCATTTACTGGCCGGATGAACAAAATCAGACGATTAGCGAACCTAGTGTGATGCGTTTCTGTGGGGAAAGTATTAGCTAGTGCATGCACACGCGCGCACACAGCGTGAGAAAGGAGGGATTCGTGCAAAATCCTAGGCACCGTGTACCAGGCAGCGGATCTAATTTCAAAGCACGCACACACACATGAACTCTCTCACACTCACTCCACTCCATCGCTCACCCCCCCCCCCTCCATACTCACACACACTCACACACTCACACACAACACACTTCTTCCTGGTCTCCGGGCAGCCGGCAATTACAGCTCCCTCGCGCCTCCCTTTCCTCCGGTTCCCTGCTCGCCTCTTCTTTTCATCATGCTCTTTCCCTCATTACCCTTTCCGCTCGGCCTCCCCTCTCTCTCTCGCTCTCTCTCTCTCTCTCTCTCTCTCACTGGTGTAAATCATGAACATCAGCCACATACGACAATTTTGCATGCCTTAAAAAAAAGGAAAAGGAGAGGAAGGAGAAAGCGAGAGAGAGAGAGAAAGAGAGATACAGAGACTATTACATTAGTCCAGCACAGACATACAGACGACGTCCCTGACCGCTATGTCACCTTATACACCCTGACAAACCTAATTTATAGTGGACACGCCTTCTCCACAAAAAACTAACATAAAAGACACACTTCCTTTACTGTGACTGACACACACACTGGCCACACCTCCTTTACTGTGATTGACAAACAGAAACCACACCTCCTTTACTGTGACTGACACACACACACATATATGCACATAAGCCAACCTCTTTTGGCGAGTCTGACAAACACAGGCCACACCTCCTTTAGTGAGACTGACACACACAGGCCACACCTCCTTTAGTGAGACTGACACACACAGGCCACACCTCCTTTAGTGAGACTGACAAGCAGGCCACTCCTCATTTACCGGTGACTGATGAGAAGAGGCCACGCGTCTCCTTTTGTGAGACTGATACACAAATGCCACACTGTCTTTACTGAGACTGACACACTCACAGGCCACGCCTCCTTTACTGAGACTGACAAGCAGAGTCGACATCTCCTTCACTGACACACACACACACACACACACACACAGGCCAGGCCTCCTTTAATGGGACTCACACAAACACACACACACACGCACACACACACACACACACACAGGCCTCCTTCACTGACGGATACAAACAGGCCTCCTTCACTGTGATTGACACAAGAACCACGCCTCCTTAATTGGCACCTTCTGTTAGACTTTAACACAAATTAGCACTACACTAAATACACAAACACAGACTAGACTTATGAAACATGCTTAACTTAAGCTAGCGTTACAGTAAACTCTGAATCCTCATTACTAGCGAACTGGCTAACTCATCTGTCCCTATTCGTGAGCTAGCCTAAATAGCAGATTAGCATTAGGTGGTAACAGAACGCCTCTCTGAGGAAGATCACTGAATTATTTATGTACAGTGTGTAAAGTGCTGACCTGGGATCAGGTCCAGATCTCTCCGCTCTCACACGAAACCTGACCCGAGCTCATCTGCTTTAATATATTAACACCGAATCCTGAGTGTCTCACGTAAACCCGCCCCGTGTATTAAACGCAGCTCCAGCGGTCAAACGCGGAGCTCCTCGCAGATCCACGGCTTAATTAGCATAATTAACATTCCTGCCGCAGGTTTATTAAGAGGACGTGACATAAATACAGCCGGATCTGTTTACACATTTAATTACAGTTCGATTAGCGCCCCCGTTTGTCAAGCTCAATTAAGCAGTATCCGCTCTGACACACACACACACACACACACACACACACACTTAGCATACGCCTTGTGTGTCCTAATATACAGTACATTGTTAAAGTCAGGGGGAACAAAACGACCACCATCAGAACCAATCATCAATACTATTATTGTTATCTTCCTGTCTTGCTGAACTATAAGTTACATTTCACTAGCAAAAATGCTAACTCACAAGCTTGCAATACAGCGGGAATCGGATGTTAAATTAGCTGACAGGGTTTAACGAGACTGAAGTTAGATAACGAAAATATTAATTAAAAAGGTAACTTAATTCATTTTTTAAATATTGATTGACGATGTTGTTAAATTATCATGTTAAATTATACAAAAATTGTGTGTGCCGGCGATATTTGAAAACTGCAGTTAGCATAACTCATGTTAGCGTAATCCAAAGTCATGCTAGCGCTTTGCTGCATTTCACTAGTCATTTTAGAGCGCACTTACCCGACAGTTTGCTAACAACATCAAGGTTGTTGAACACTGTTTATATATGATGAATAATTAAATTAACAAATAAGTAAACAAATATAATACTCCAGACTGGAACATCTCCTGAAAACACTTGGTTTAGTAGTTTGACCCCTGACCCCAGTGCAGCCTATAGCCAATACATAATTAGCATAATAATAACAGAGATGCCTTTGTGCTAGATGAAATTAGAAAAATTTGGCACAATTAGCACGTTTAATGCTCTGGAAGTTGCAAAAGGCTGACAGAAGACACAAACTTTGGTGATGATTTCTATAGTCTATAGTGAGGTCACACTAACTAGCCATAAAGTCGAACATTTCGGACGTGAGGAAGCTGAGATGGACGCGTGTGGAAATCTGAACGGCTTAAAAATTCTGAATTATTTATCAGATCCATGGAATCTCTCTCTCTCTCTCTCTCTCGACGTGTGTGGAAAAATCTTTCACGCCACAGGCTGTTATTACATCAGCCGAGCAGGCTGACAAACACGTTGCTGTTTTTAAAAGCGCCCTCGTTGACTTGCCCTCCCCGTTTGCACCTCAGGGCGATCTCAGCCTCCGTCGCCGTCGTAACGGCCGCTCCGTGATTTCGGCAGCTTGACTGAAGTTTATTAGCCGGCTGTCGGATGAGGGATCAACACGACTGGCATATTTCACAAGTTGAACTTACCCAGAAGGCACTGCAGGTCTGACGCAATTCACTTCTTGTTCAAAACGCCTAGCAAAAAAAGAAAACAATGTCTTTAACGTTTGCTTCGTAAAAACATTTTTAAAAAAATATTTTATTACTACAGCTCTTAAATGTTTAAACGACTGCCGGACATCAAGTTAGCGCGCTGAAATCTTGGAAACTTTTTTTTTCCTGCTGTTACTAGCATGTGAGCTAATTAGCAGAACAAAGGAGGTATTATCAGCTATGTAACTTTACACTACTAAAGCGTTGAGGGTTCAAAGGGCTGTTCAAACTAGAAACATAACTAGTTCATTTTGATACGCAGTTTGCTCACAATTAAAAAAAAAATCTGTATGAAGTTAGTATGATTGTAAAATAGTTAGCTAGATGAATAAACCAACATAGCTTAAATTTATATTGACAATTTACGAAACTAATTATTTCAAAATGGTTTAGATTTGCAGATTAAATTCCACACTAGCTAGCAAGCTGACAAAAATAATGTGTAAATTGTCAAAATTTATTAATCTGTTTTTTAGCTAGTCGACAAAGTTAGCAAGGTAGCAAGTTGGTATTTTTCCTTTAGCTAGCTAATTAGGATTATTATTAGGAGCTTATTCAAATGTGTATGACTTTGTACATAGCTTAATAAATTTGTCTCTAGAACAGGATTTAATCTGCAAATCTAAACAACCGAGTGCAGTTTGTTAAAACGATTTGATGAATTGTTAATGTAACTCTGGTTATGTTGTTTTAACAATCTCTCAAACATTTGAAAAGTCCACAATTATAGGAATTTTTCTATAATATAGGACAAATTCTCAAGGAAATCTCTTTTTCATTCAATCATTTTTTTGGAGCTAGCTGACTAGCGTACTAGCTGATTAGCACAGTTTTATACACAGTTAGGTTTAATTTAATTGTAGAACATGGCTTTTTTTTTTTTTTGTAACTCTCACACTTTTCAGTAGGTTAGACTGAAACCCTGGTACAAAATATTGCTAAAGTTACAATTACAGAACAAAAGCTTTTAAATAAAACCTTTAAAAGTTCTGTCCCATCCCCTGGTTTTGGGGCAATTACACTATTTTTGTTAGACAATCCAACAATCAGGAATAGAGCTTAGACTGGAGATTTTGAGATTGACGCTATAAAAATAATTCAGGTATTTGGTTACATCACGTTACTCACACAGTTCCTCAATCACACTTTCTTTGAAATCCTGAGCAAGACATATGACTGTGGGAGAAAACACATTGGTAAGCAAATCCACCGGAGCTGCCAAGCTCAAGTTCTCTTTCAGATGTTCCAAGTGTCTGCATTCAAGATCAAAAAACACTTGCCAACTTTACATTAACAGCAATGATAGAATTACATAACTGAAGTAAACCTCATTATTAGCCATGTTGAGTGTTTTACGTTTATGCTAGCATTTGGTTTCTAGTGCTAGTTAAGTTGTACACACTTTCAAACAACAAGTTAAACTGCAGCATTTATCATCAGGTTCATTTTACTACACAAACTAACACTTTTAAAATTTGTGCTCAGGAACAAGCGTTTATTATTAGCCATTTAGATATTACAAAGGAAATCTAAAAAAGAAATTATAGGATTTAGAAACATGCTAACGTTTGTATTTTTGCTAGTTTTGCACAGCCAACTTAGTTCACAGAATTGCTAAATCAAGCTTCTACTGTATATACAATGACATATTTAGGAAAATCATCTCACAAAAAATAAATATATCAATAATAGTTAGCTTAAATACCACTTTTTAGCTGCTATCATACTGTATATAACATCACAGCTGATGTAAAATGCTGGCCGTTCAGTCCTATGTGAAATGCACGCGGTCATTTATAAAGCACACAGATATCGATTCGCTTGTCTACAGAATCAGCAGCGACCCAATTAAACTGCTAAAAACGTCCTATATCTTTTTACAAATTTATATTTCTGCATTATTCTTTTATCCACTAGGGACGCTAAACTGCAAATTCACTTTCCTCCTGATTGTAAAACACACACTCAGTGTTTCATCACACGTGCTGTTGCTGTACAGAGGTTAGAAAAACCCCATGCAGGCTGGTGTTTCCCAGTTCTGTGTGTGTTCTCCTCCTACATCCCTCTTGGATGAGATGACTCAGGTGTGATAAAGCCGGGCCGAGTGTCCTACAGGCTCTTCTCCCTGCTGCAGATCTCCAGGGCTGGGAGCTGGTCTCCAGGTTGATCCTCACAGGGTTTGGTTGTCATTACACTGCAGTCATTACACTGTGGAAGGCGAGATACAAAGACTGCATCACTTTGCACTGTGTGTGAAAAACAATCTATTTTAAAACACATATATCAGCAGTAAGGTGCCTACATTAAAGGTCCCATGTTTGACTATTACGTTAACAAGTTAACACGGCTCTGGAACATTTCAATGTTCACGTAAATGAGATACTCCTGAGCCACGCCCTCCATGAAACAGCAGAGCTGAGCAACAAGTCATGCGACCTGTTCTTATATGATGTCACATTGGGGGATCTAATTGTATTGTTTAAGAAAGACAGAAATGTTTTTTTTTTCCCACACACATTTTGTCCACACACACACATTCTCACGGGAGACCCATCGGAATGACAAAAAAAAAAACTAACAATAGATGACTTTTGTTTAAAAGGTGTCCTTTAATGTTATTCTCTACTTCATATAACTGCTTGAATCAAAACTCCTTTCTGAAACCCAGACGTTTGTGTGACACGTCCCTACACGGTCATGTCGTTATATCATGAACATATGTATTACGTATAGAGGCCTACCATTATTAGATATCCTTGTGAAGCTCACACCGGCTCTGGCAGATTGTTATCTCTGCCAGGAGACCTCGAACTCATTTTCCCTTCCCGCACGCTCGGTAAGACACGGTGCAGATGATGTAAACCGGGGCAACGAGATTATAAAAGGCTCCTCGAGCATCCATCATTTATCGATTGTCTCGAGCGTTTAAAAAAAGCTGGTGTGGATTTAAGCGAATACGTGTCTTTTCTGTGATTATGCTTTTGATACGGGCGACCGCGAGAGCTTCAGATCGCGCAAGACTTCCCGCAGTCGCCTGTGCTTTACAGAACGAGGGTACTCGCATGGTTAAAGTTCGCCCAGACTAGCTTCCTGTTTAAATCACTTAAGGTAGCTTTCGTTCTCAGTCTGTTCTCAGTCTTACAGCTCCAGCGTTCCAGCGTTTGATCCTGACCTCGGGTTCCTGTCAGGTTCCTCCTGCTTTTGAGTGCCACTGTGTTCTCAAGTTTCATCACACTTTCCAAAAAACATGTCAAGGTTGTCCAGGAGTGTACTCCTACCACCATGACACTCAACAGGAAGTGCTTAGTGGAGATGCGAATGAATAAATGAATGAATGAGTGAATCACAATCTACATGGATGGTCGACCTGCTAGCTGATCAGACCGATTTAGAACTCTCTAAGTTCGTGCGATTTTGATCAGAAGCTCAAAATCAAAGCTCTTTTTGGCATCTTGGCCTGAGTAGTGACTCTAAGCTGTTACTCATACCTTACTGGGAGACAACTATTTATAGCGCACTCAGTCGGAACGCGAGGACGCGAGTGTTTACTTTACCTTTGGCAGGCCAGAGTGCAACAGTGCAGCACTACAGGACACTCGTCTCCTGCCCTGGCATGTTTTCCCAAAAAACATGCAGTGAATATGTCCTCCATAGACTCCACCTGTAATTACATGTACTTGTTTTATTTTTAAAAGCACTGATGCAAAACACTAGTAGTTGTAGATAGCTTTTAATTCTAGCTAGTCGAGCAGGAATTAAATATTGCGCTAATCAAAATGAAGCTATGCGTCACATAGCTAACCGGTCAATGTACAGTACGTACACTCACCAGAGGCGCTAACGATCTCGGCTGATTCCCTTATTGTAACGCCTTTATGTACAGTATGCTCAGGGACAAGAGAAAAGTTGCAAGTATAAGATTCTTTCTGTCAAAGTAACATTTTATACGTAAATCTGTGTCCAGACGTTGAAAAGTGAGACGATGTAGAGTCGACATTGGCCCACGATACGGCGTCCTCACATGTCCAGCTGCAGTGTGACATCAGAACAGTCTGACGACTTATCATGTTTAATTTTGGAACCAGCGTCAGTAGTGGCAGCGTTTCGGAATCGACGCAATCGAATTAGTGTCGCGTCTTGGCGTCGTCACTTTTGGCCTTCCAGACTGAGGGCAATCAGCAGTTGTTCATGATCTGTTCCAAATGTTGTTCCTGGCAACGCCACAGCGTCCGGAGATGACTGTTTGTGCTTCAACAAGTCAAAGCGCTCAGACGCCTCTCTCCCTGCTAGCGTCGTCGAAACGGGGCATGATGGCGTGAAAACAAAAAGCGCAATCATGGTGAGACATATTAGCTCCACACGATCACATGGCGAATTTCACATGCATACCCGGCGCCCCTTAGGAAGAGGTGAGCTCGGTTATCCATTTTACCGTACCTACGTTTTTAATGTACGGATTACAATTCGGGTTTATATAACAGAACGAATTTTGGTATCATTTGTTATAGTGTAACGTTTCTGTTGTTGATTATGAGTGTACATTCACTGCGATGTTATAAATGTCAGGAGAAGATGACACCACATTTATAGGGTTTGTTTTCATTTTCGTGTATTGGGCTGTAACCTCTCGAGACGATCGATTATATCTGTATAAACTGAAGGAAATCTGGTTACACGATTGCGTTGTCGTTTGACAAGATTTTGTTAATATGACAAATTATACACTCGGCATCGATTCAACAAAACCTTAATAGTACCCCTAATAGTGAGGTCATTTTTGCTAGCGAACTTAACTCTTGCCGATTTTCTTGGTAATGCCTAAACGAAGCGATGCACATATCTGTAGTTTTCTGGTTGTTTAAGGTAAGAACTTAAAAACACCATGTAAACCATCCTCATCATCATAAATGTGTTAATGATTCATGTGTTATGGACTTTTTTTGTTCTTTTTCTAACTTCGATTGAAACTCAACTTCCTCATCCAAACCTACTCGATGCTAACGTCCAGTCAAAGTTATTCTGCTGCTCGACGTCTGATAAGATAACGACCTTTACGAAACCAGTTTACGACAAACCAGTTTACGACACGTCCATAATCAGCTGTTTATTTCACAGCACAGAAAGGAAGCACTTGTATATCATCCCTCTGGTACATGATGATCTACGGCTGCTGTGTGTTTATAATGTGTTCGCAGACCTCACACTCTCTCGGAGAAACAGGCGCTATCTTAAAGTCTATTCGTCCTCCTTCGTTTTTTTTGTATGTTCCCTATTGTGTGAGATGGACAATGACTGGACACGTTATGGCCTGTCCAGAAACGAAGTGCGTGTTGAAACAGGTAAACCTCCACGGTGACCGATTTGAATAGACTGAAACCACAAACAAAACAGCAAAGCAGTCGAGACCAGGAGCCTCCGGCGGTCAATTATGCACTCGAGCGCAGGACGTGTCCGGTGTCTTAATTTAGCTTTGTTATGTTTTGTGCTGGAGCGACAATATAATCCATAATACATCCTCATTTGTCTATATTTTGTACACATTCAATTCAATGTTTCAATGTATTTATATATTTTTCTTTGTAGATTTGGTATTATACTTCATGTTTCCATTACCCGTTCAGTTGAAGCATTGCTTGATGGTCTTGCTAATGCAACTTTTTGTGTATTGTATTACTATCCTTGCTACTTGACGTTTGCAATTTCCTACAGGAACAATAAAGTGTATATCCATATATCTATCTATCTATCTATCTATCTATCTATCTATCTATCTATACTGCTAATAGTGCTAGTTTTTTGCTAGTAAATTTGGGGAATGTGTATATAAATTAAAAATATATATGTTAAATGCTTTATTATGGAGTTCTACTCCTACAAATCTGGATTCTCACTGTTCAGAAGATGTGATTGATTATCTATTATCTATTAATAATTTTAAAAAACAGGAACGGTTTAACAAACTCAGGCTTGTTACATTGACTATTTCTCCACTTCATCATGTCACACCATCATGGATTATTATTTTCCTTGAAGATATATATATATATATATATATATATATATATATATATATATATATATATATATGAACTCTCTTGTTGTCTATACCACTTTATGGATATGGCTGTAGCTGGACATGTGAGGAGGATATGGAGGCCTGGTGCCTACCTCAGATCCCAGGAGACTAAGGACATGAGGTGGGGTTCACCCTGTACGGGGTGCCAATGCATCACAGGGCACACACATAAATACCCACACAGACCCTGAGGCAGGAATCGCACTCTTGACCCCGGAGGTGCAGGTGATAACCACTAAGCCACCGCGCTTACAGTGTCAGCCAAAAAAATGTATACACACTACAGGACTAGGAAAACTTGTATAAATATTTTTATGCTAAATCTATTGCTGTATATTATATAGAAAGATTTATAATAATATTATGACAATATTATTAATATTATATACATCATACTATTTTTCTTTTCCTGAAGTGTGTATATATACGTATATAGTAATTAAAATGCTTGTGTGTACTCAGAGTAGCTGGTCGAACTGCTCTCGAGGTGAGGGTGTAATTATTTACAGGGATTATCAGGTACATTCAGATAAGAGCTACATTACATTATTAATATTATTATTATTATTATTTTATTGCTGGTTCATGATGATGTTCCAGAGGCCCGGCGACTGTGAGAACTGATGGGAATGTTTTGTCTTGCAGATGCAAAATAAAAACACACATTAATGAACACTCGACTCATAATCTGTACAACCTTTATACAAATTTATTCTTTTTTAGCTTTGTGATAGTAAAAAATAAAAAATAAAACAAGACATGACAAGCCTTAAGCATGACCCCCCTCCCCCATCCCTCACCCCCCAGGTGAGTTGAGTTGATCTCCAGGAATCACTCAGCATCCTGAACAGAATGATCATCAGATTCCTCTTCACTGACTTAAGGTGGCCTGGTTTTAAGGTGATTAGTGGCTGTAGTGATAGTCACAGCTCAGTTTGCATATCACACACACTGCATAAGAAATCATAATGCAGTCCATTAACAACAACAAAAACAACTACTGTATAATAACAATAATAAGAAGAAATGCGCTGTAGAAATAAGAGTTATAAAGAATTAGTTTCTTTCCTTTGAACTAGAAATAATAACGCGTGTTAGAGAAGTGCGTAATGTGCGTGTGCGCGTGTATGTGCGTGCGTGCGTGCGTGCGTGCGTTCATATCCCGCAGCCGCCGATCCCGATCTCCTGCTTGTACCGGTTGGTGAGCGTGTTGGCCTTGCGCGTGAGCTCCCCGAGCACCGCGTGCAGCCCGTTCAGGTGGAAGCGGAAGAGCTGCTCGAGGTCTCCGCCGTCCGGCTCGAGGCGCGCGGGGTCTTTGCGCCGCTCGTCGCCCTGCAGCACGCCCCACTCGATGTCGTTGCGGATGGACTTGAGCAGCACGTAGTAGCCGTACATGTCTCCCGTGCGGAAGTACGCGGCCGGTACCGGGTGAACCGCGCTCTGCACCTCCCCGCCTCGCGCCGCCGCTCCCGCCGCCACAGCGTCCGCGTCCTCCTCATCCAGCGGCACGTCCCGGAGCAGGCTGGGCACCATCACCGTCTGGTCCATGTTGTTCACGGCGCCGATGAAGCGCGTCATGGCGCTGAACAGAGAGTGCTTCTGATTGCACGAGTCGCAGATCTGCATCATCCTGACTTACAGTAACACCGCAGGGGGAGATCTACTTCCGTCCCATTAAACACCACACACACACACACACACACACGCACGCACGCACGCACACTCGGTGGTCTCCTTTAATAGTCTTTCTTTTCTCAGACTCGTGATTCCGAATGATGATGACGACGATGATGATGAAGGTGATGATGGTCTCGAGCGCAGGCACAGCGGCGGCGGCTCCGGTGTCCTGTGTGCGCGCGCATAACACTGACCTGAAATAACAGGAGGAGAATTAACGACTCGGGCTTTCTCTACGCGCATGCGCAGAAGCGCAGTTCGGGCTGGGTGCTGACAGCTAGGAGGATCTCCAGGTGGATTTATAAGAGCTTCATCATACACAATCTGTACATAATCACACTAAGCAACTAACTATTACAGTGTGCGATATTTTCTTGATTATCCCCCTGAGTTTCTTTTTATTCATAACTGATAACTATACATTTATAAATCAATGTCTCCAACAAGGAAGAATTATACTGAATAGCCTGAACAGAGAGAGAGACAGAGAGAGAGAGAGATAATGAAGTGAGGAGAAAATGTCATATGAGGACATTCGCTAATAAAGAGGCTATAATAGCTTAATTAGACGTATTAAACTAACCTATAACTAACTGACTAGCTAACTACCACACTATAACAGCTTAATCATACATATTTAACTAACCTCTAACTATTTAACTAACTAAACACCATAATCATACATATTAAACTAAGCCACTCACTAACTATAACGACTAAATCATACATATTAAACTATCTAACTAACTAACTAGCTAACTATAATAGCGTAATCATACATATAAAACGAAGCCACTTTCAATCTACCTGTCTATCTAACTAATTAACTATCTGTAGCGCTCACTGTTGAAGAAAGGAAACTCAAAATTTGACTAACACTTATCCATATCATAATAATATTATTAAATAATTGAATATCATTTTTTTTTTATTGTACTCTAAGTGCACTTTATTTTTCATAGAGAAACACTTCCTTCTTTCAGGTCACAAACAGCCGTTTAAGCATTTCACTGCACATCACATTGTGTATGACTGTGTATGTGTCAAATTTTTTTTTTTTTTTTGATTTGAATAATAATTAATCCACACACTTAGCACGTTAGCATCATACAATAAAAATATGGCGGCTAAGCGAAGCTAAACCGACTAATCTAAAGACAAAAACCGACCTTAATTCAGACGTCTCCTCTCGTGCTTCTCCGTGTCTTTGGCGAATCTTTTCGGCATTAATCTCCACCGAGCCCGTACCTACGGGGGAAAAACGTGATCTCGAAGAACACAGAAAAAAAACACACACACTTGGTGAAACCCCGGCTCTTCTGGATTTACCTCAGACCGGCACAAAGAGCCTCATGAATATGTATAAGGAGCAGTCATCAGCCCACAACTTTCAGCCAATCAGAACGCAGTCTTTTGTTGCAGCCGAGCGCAGCAGCCAATCACGTGAGCACTCTCTGGTGAGAAAACCTGAGAGAGCGAAAGCGAACAGGACTACTGATAAACATATACAAAGAAAATCTTTTTAACGCAAATAAAACTTCATTATTTCTAAATAAAAATGTTCTCAATGCCTTGGTACGCATATGAAGAGTAATAAAAAAAAATTATTCCAAGGAATATATTTGAAACCGTTAGAGAATACTTCTAAGTCTTGAGTAGTGACTGGGGTTATTGTAGGACACTGGTGTGTGTGTGTGTGTGTGTGTGTGAGAGAGAGAGAGAGAGAGAGAAATGTGAGACAGGTGTGTATGGTATAGATGTACAGTATGATGGAAATGTGTGTGTGAAATTAGAAACAGTTTCTTCATATCATGGATATGACGCAGAGACAGCTGCTTTGACACATTTCCATCCATAGCTATAGTGTGTGTGTGTGTGTGTGTGTGTGTGTGTGTGTGTGTGTGAAGTATATTACATAACTCGCTTTCCTCTTGCGCTACACCTTGTTCTTCTCAGACATGTCGTTAAAGCTCAGTTGTGTAATTAAACCGCGTTCACACCCATATCGTTTGGTTATTTCAGGTTGTACCATGTTTGCTTACTGACATTCGCTTGCCTCAGAAAAGACGTCATTTGAGGTTCAAGGTGAGGATCAAATTTGGAGCCGAGATCCAAATCGAGGTCAAGAAACTTCAGTGGTTTTGGGTTTAAGTGTAAAAGGAATCTGAGATCCGTGAAAGAAGCGCTGTGTGTTACCGGTTGTAAAGTTCTGCTCAGGTTTCACAGGAGACACAGAATAAGATGGTAATACAAAAACAAAAAAAGTGTGTTCGTCACGACAATAATCCGAACAGCTGTTCTTGAGGTGTACACTGAGGTGTCTGTGTTCCAGGATAAAACTCGTCTAGTGTAAACCCAACGTTAACTGGCTATTTGTGTGTCATGTTCAAGACGCGTGTAGAAGTACTGGAACTTTACATCTTTGTACCGAATAACACCAAACCCTTAATCTCCCGAGCGTCTTTTTCTCTTGCGATGTAGCATCATGATCCAGAAAGTCCTGACACCAAAGCAGGCTTTAGCTCTGTGTGTTTTAAAGTTCCTGGCTCCCAGTCATTGAGCCGAGCAAACTTTGCTGTGTGAAGACTTCAGGACAAAAGTCACATGTAAAGCCAGTTCTGTAAGCTACATCCAGATCAACAAACATCACCTAAAAGTAGTATTTTGTAGAACAATGTAAAATACATACATTTTGTCTGGGGAACTTTTTTTTCATTGTTTGGTTCTTAACAATTTAGCTATTTCTAATTCTGACCTTCTAGCTGGTTCTTCTAGCTAAGAAGGATGAAGGATAGCAAGATTTCCACTGCATCTGTTGAAGGATCGCAAGGTAGCACATAGCTAAAGTCTTATCTAAAATCTTAGCTATTTAGCTGCTAATTAGCTAACGGCCTCACAGGCTGCATTCCGGTCCGAAGTGTGAACTTCACAGTGTGCCTCCTGCTCCGTATGAGGAAAGGTCGGTGAAGGTAACTTCCCTCAACAAAATTCCACCATTCGAAACACCCTGTGAAGTACCATGGTAAGAAAACACCTTGGATACCTGTCGCTGCTACTGTGAAAATTTCACACTACAGATATTAAATATAGAATATTTATTGAAAACAAATGATGAATGATTGGTAAATGAATTACTGATTTTCATTACAGATTAATAGCCTCCATAATACTGCGGCTTTCTTGATTACATTTAAATGTAAATTAATATGATGTCATGCTCGATAATAATGATATTAAATAAATCACTTTTCAAGCTCCATTTTCTTTTCATGCTCCAGCGAGGCGCACTGACTGATGGGAAATTTTTTATGTCCACTTCCAGTGAAGTGAAGACCCGTTGTTCAGTTGTTCACTACACCATTCACAGTTCCCTTTGAACTGAGCAGTTTCGCTCCCCGCGGTGTGGAATCAAATTTCACACGACTGAACACCCTGTGTAGTGTACTTCTCAGGGAACGTAACTATAGAGACATTGACTAATGTTGCTGATGTGATTTTTAAGATGTTTAACGTTTAAGATACAATTTCTGAATCATTTGGTTCAGCATTGATTCTGACCATTTTTTTCAAAAGTTTGCCTTTCACAGAAAACCTACAGAAATTTCACTCTGACCAAAACCAGCTCGTTTTAAATATATAAATTCATATAATATAAATTCATATATATATATATATATATATATATATATATATATATATATATATATACTGTATATATTTAGTAGGCTAATTGTTTCCCACCTGTTCTTTGTTTTTCTACCCATCCTGAGGCATCTGGAGATTTTACCAGCTCCATTAGACAGAGGCCAATCCTGCAAGGATCTTGAGGCATCCAGAGAAGGACCATCTCCAGCTGGATTCTGCTTCATGATGGTTTGGATCTTACACATGCTGCTCCTGAGCTCCCAGTGATCCAGACCCCCTCTGTCCTCTGCACCTGCTGACTCATCCCTGTGCTGAACTGGACTTCATGTTAACTTAGACAACTTCTATTATACTGCACTTCCAGCAGCCTAACACACATGATGTCATTATATAATACCGTTTTATGATTCCTGTCATCCATTATCACCCAGATGAGGATGGGTTCCCTGTTGAGTCTGGTTCCTCTCAAGGTTTCTTCCTATTGCCATCTCAGGGGGTTTTTCCTTGCCACCGTCGCTGACACCCTTTGCTTGCTAATCAGGTACAATCTCATTATTATCTAAACACATTTTTTCTCACTCATGCACACTTCCATCAATTTTCTTTCCATTTCGTGAAGCTGATATATAAAGCGCTATATGAATAAAATTGAATGTCAGTCTGACCTAGCTTTATTTACGACATCTTTTACACATCATGCTAATAGACAAGCCTGTAATGAGCAAGATAATATTTTGTAGGAAGCACAGGGAAACACACACATGCACACACACACACACACACACACAACACTTACTAGGTGTAGCTATAGTGACGTGCTCCAGATGAATGTAAATGTTATGTTTGTCAACTGGTTTAAATATTAAATAATAATAACTATTATGTCCTAGTGTTAGAATGGAGTGTGTTGGTTCTACGATGTAGGCATTACTGTATTCCTGTAACACAATCCCAGAGGTTGGTGAAAAGCGAGTTGTGACACACTACAGTTTCCATCATCTAATCTACACAAGGCTCTTATAACGTCTTGTGAGTAATCACATGTCACTGTTTCTTGGTGGCGTGACCGCAATGAGTCGTGCTCATGGGTTCAATTTAACAAACCGCTCACAAGTTTTCTTGAGCGTCCAAATGCAGCTTTATGACATTTTAAAATGCCTCATTATTAACAGAAGTGAACAGGAATAAGATTAAAGCTAGAGTAAAAAGTGAAAGTGTGTATTAGGCAAAAGGAAAAGATGAGGAGTTTAATTAATATGGAATTCCCAGTGGAGGAGAGGCGTGGCCTCTGTGCCCCAGTGGAGAAGGCGTGGCCTCCATGCAATAAAAAATGAGATTATAACTTATGTGCCTTCCATTTAGCAAAATCGCTAATTCTGTCACAGTTTGTAAATGCAATTAAAGATGGCTTTAAAAGTTGATGCAGGTTTCATTTTATTTCTATTTCTCATCCAATCAAGGGCATAATCACACCCAGTGTTTAGATACGTGTTTAGATAAATTCAAGACTCCTCACATAAACCAGAATAAAGCACTTTGGACACAGCTTCAAGTTTCATGATCTTTCCTGATTTTTATTTCTTTCTCAGACTGTTGATTTAGGAGAATCTGAGGATCCGGGTTCGAGCCCCGCTGCCGGTGGGTTGCTACACCCCAGTACTACCAAGCCGCTCACTGCATGCAGCGCCAGTCCCAAATCTGGATAGAATGGGAGGGTCAAGTTAGGAAGGGCATCCGGTGTAAAACCTGTGCCAAGTTGTGCGCGGAGAGAATGATCCGCTGTGGCGACCCCACTAGAGGAGCAGCTGAAAGAAGAGGAAGCTCCTTAGAACAAGCTCCTCTGTCAAGCTTCACAACGGCTCTAATCTGAGGTGCTGGTTGTTAATTGGCGATTTCTGAGGCTGGTGACTCTAAATGAACTTCTCCTCTGCAACAGAGCTAAGTTTTGGTCCCCCATCAAGCTTCATCATGGAGCTTGATGGGGTTTACCAACGCACACGACACAATACTGTTCTTGGAGGAACTGTTCCAGGACAGCTGACCTTCATGTCTTAAAATAACCGACTGTTACTGTTTTTAATTAATTACCTAATACCACATGTTTAATTTCGGAGTTTTTAAAAAACATCAGTATTGTTCTATAAATGTAGAAACTAAACCAGAAAAAAAAAAAAATTATTCTCCATTTTAAAGAAAGTCTGTAGACAGCAAGAGCCTTCTCCGTCAAAACGTTCAGGTTATAATCAGATCATAAACGAACACGAGACAAATTTGTTCTACAGTTAAGTTTTAGTTCCTCCTTGTTGTTGTCGTCAAAGCTCACATCCTCTCTGCTGCGGTCTCCAAGCTACACCGTACACATCGTTCATTCAACAGCGTCTTTATCTGTAATAAAGAAGTGCACAGATCCGTCCTGCTCGGCCTGCGCCGATAGTGTTTCACACAACCTGGTGCACCGCCCCTTAGCCTGATTAAACGGGCCGATTCAATTACCTCTGCGAGATGCACAGGTGCAGAAGGTGGTTGTGTTGTTATAAACACACAAACGCACACAGTTTTTTCACTAGTAGTTTGTTCCTTGTAAATTTCACACGAACCCGAGGTTTGTCGAGGTGAGGCATTTTAAAAACACTTCCTGTTCGGCGACCTTAAACGCCTTCACTTGAATAATGGGCTTCACCGCGACTCTGCGGGGAGATAAACGAGGCGATTATGAGCAGAGACGCGGTCTGATCACTGCAGTCTATTAGCACAAGTTCAGATCGGGTTTTCGTTGGGTAGAAGACAGCGCAGATCAAACAAGCATCCGGACACGAAGAGTCAAGCAGGATTAAAGACGGATCCTGTACATGACCTGCAGAGCAAAAAAAACATAACGCCGCTCTGTATTGTTCTGACGAGAACTAAACCAGATCAGGTTATAAACACGAACACGAGCCAAATGCTTTCAAAGGTTAATCGGCGTTTCTTCTCCTCTAAAGGGCGAAACATTCAAGGACAGCAAACGCGCAGTATTTACAATCCGAGACGTAAAGAAAAAAACACAGACCCTTTTTCAACATATATTACACTCACTCACTCACTGAAACACACACACACACACACACACACACACACACACACACACGGGTTCTAAAACCTGGAGCAATCAAAGCACACAAAAAACAAACAAGACAGAAATAACCACAAAGTAAACTTTAATACTGTTTTTTTTTTTCTGAAGGTTTAATTGACTGACGAGAGCTTTCCACTCAAAACAAACAGGAAAGAAACGCCGCTTCATGTCATGACCTTAAGGTCCTTGCGTTAAGGAGAAACATGCATACGATGAACAGATTTCAAACCAACAGTAATTAAAACAAAGGAAACACTGAAGCGTTATGTAAGCACAGACACGTGGAAACAGAGACACGTCAGAGTCTGTGATGAAGAGTCTGACGTACGACTGGAGCGTCTCTAGCATCCGCGTGACGACGTGTTCAACCTCTTCTCGCTTTTTTTTTGTTCCTTTAAGTACCAGCCAGAGATTCTCATTGGCTCATAGAATTAAAAAAAGCAGCTTCTGATGAGCAAAGCTTTGTGAAAGAATGCTACAACTCTTGAACGAATAACAGCCGCGAGCCGCTAACCGAGCACACGTGTTCACTCAGGATTGATTTTTTTTTTTTTTACCCCTTTTCGACCCCATCAGGCCAAGGTTGGGGTTAAAATTAGACGGGATAACCCGATTAGCCGGATACAAAGACCAGGCCTTAGTGCATTGTGCAGCGCACAACTGTTCTTTTGTTCTTTTTTTAATAATAGTGTCAGGATGAATCAACTCAGGAAACGTCGAGAGATCGTGTTCAAGGTTTAAGTCTGTCTCAGGATTGTCTGAAATGCAAAGGGGGGTGGGTGTCCAGAAACCCGAGTCCGATTCCAGGAATCATTTTTTTTGTTTGTTTGTTTTTTAACTTTATGCATAAAAAAAAAACTATGTTGATTGTAGTACGAAAGAGAAGTGTTTCACGTTAAAATGAATGAGGAAAAAAATTGCTCTGACTCAATTTTACACAAAGTGTGCTTCGATAATAATAACAATAATAAAATAATAACAACAACAACAATAATAATTATTAACTGAATATTTTCTACAACATATATATTCTTGATTTGGACCCTAATTTAGGGGTGAGCTCGTACCCCTTGCCCCTTAACCCCCCCCCCCCTTTTTTTTCTCTTGTGGGTCTTTCAAAATTTTTTTTTAAGTCGTCCTCCGCGTGCTGTTAGAGCCTGCATGCTCGTTCAGGAAAACGTGAGCGTGCTGATGTAATCCATGTCCTCGACCCAGTTCTCAGTGTTGCTACTGCTGTAGACACTGCCGGAGTCCTCTTCCGCGTCGCCGCTTCGGCCACGACCCGCATCCGCCGTCTCGACATTCCCGCGCTTCTTACTCCCGTCAGGGTGTGTCGCAGCTGTCTTGGTGCCGTCACCTGCACCGCTGCTCTCCTCAATCTTGATCTCGCCCTCTCCGTCACTACGGGTAGACGCCTTGTCCACGCCGACACCATTAACGTCCGCTAAAGGCATTTCCTCATCCAACATTTTCTGTCCGCGGTTCTTCTCGCTCCCGGCACCTTCCTGAACTTCATCGTCAGAGTTAGAGTTAGTGTTGGTCTTTTTCATTGTCCGCTTCTCGTTTTTGCTTGTCTTCACCTCCGGACTCGAGGACCCGTCCGAGTCCTCGAGGACGCCTTCCCCCGCCTGACTGGAGGAAGTCTGTACCGCCATGCTCCCTTCGAAGGAACTCAAAGTCGGCCTTCCGTGTATTCCCAGTATCCTCCTGATTGTGGACTGGTGGACGCAGATGTTCGAGGACGCCAGCGTCGCCTGGAGGTCCTTCGAGGTCATACAGGGGTTCTTCATGACCTCGCGGATTATCTCCCGCCTCGCTGTCGGGGAGATCTTGGAGGGCCGCCCGCTCCGCGGCAGAGTTACAACCGTCCCGAAGCGCTTCCACTTCCGCAGGATGGCTCTGATGGTGGTCTTGGGGAGCCCTATAGCTTTGGATATCAGCTTGTAGCCTTTCCCGGACTCGTGAGCCTCCACCACTTTTCTTCGCGTGTCTTCAGAAATCTCCTTGGAGCGCGGCATCATGCGGTTTTTCCGGAGCGTCGCGTTTCCGAATTGACCCCCCCCCCCTTTAGTGTCGCTGTAGATGAAGCAGGCGGCCTGGATAACGTCACAGCATCTAGTGACTCTTCAAACACCGTGGGGGCAGAGCCGGGGTTTAGGAGCAGCCATGAGCCGTTCTCTCATAAGTGTGAGGGAATGTCGGATGACGAGGGCGTTGCCTTCAGTTGTCAATCAACTGCCTGCGTGGCTTCTAATCAAACAGTCCTGGAAAAAGAAAAACAAAAAGAGTAATTTGAGTAAAACCTTGGGACGGCACCACCGCGTGACTGCTGATTCGTAACCAATTAAACGAAGCATTAGTTTCAGGAAAACAAATAAATCCTACTGAGTTAACAGTCGTTATGTAGCAACAGGGTGAGCATAAATCCCTCCTTGATCCAGTACAGTCATGGCATAAAAAATACACAAGACTGAAACTAAGTGCTGCTTTAATTCTGATTAAATCCAACTGTGAGTGGAGATTTAATATCAAAAGTATTCCACACAAAACACCACAAACATTTTTTAGACCATTTAAAAAAACTATATACATGTTTGGTTTTGATATGCTAAAATGCTGCAGTTCCTGTTTCATCCACCATTAGCATGCAACATGGGGTTCTGTTTCGTAGGAGTGAATTATTTCCTACTAAAATTGCGACAGTTACAGAACCGCGATACAGATCAGATCGGCTTGTCCTGGCTGTTAATATCAAACTATTAGCGCTGTTTGTGAATACTATCACTCATTAAAACAGATGTTTGCGTACAAACTTCTTTTCTCAACCAGTTTCATGTTAGTTACTAGACTCCTATTTTACCCACAATGCACTTTACTCATAGTAGCACAGTAGGAGTTAGCTCCTACATCAAGATAGTAGTACCTCATGCCATGCCCACACCATGCTCATTTGTTTTTCATTCAATTCCGCCTGATGTACGCTCAGAGGGAAATAATCAGTTGTGTTTGGGAGTCTGCGTAAGGCATCTCTCTCACTTCCTCTCTGTGTGTTTTGTGAGCACGCTCGTTTTGTGGTGAAATGTTTGCGATTGAACCTGAGCGTCGTTAACATGCCAGGTGATGAACGTGATCGACAAACACTTCTTTCATTCGATTTCTTAATAGACATCTTGTTATACTCGACTATTAACGTACATGAAAATGACCAACCATACGTCTTTGTGTCGCACAAGAAAGAAACGACCAACATTTTTAGCGCGTGCGCACAAAACCTCTGTCACCTTCCTGCCGCTGTGCCTAAAAAAAAAAAAGTTTCTAGGGGAAACATTGCACACTGCTTCAGGTCTACATAGCGAGCGATGCGGCGGCGCTTTAATCCTTAACTCTGTCTTGTCATGTTCGAGAACGATAACTAGACGAGCCGAGGCTCTGCTCAGCACTGTATAGTTGCATTGCATTCTGGGACATTGATTTATCACCAGAGGCGTTCCCTGACTTCCACTTAACTCACTCCACCTGAAACCATACTTCAACTTTTTGTTTGTGTGTTATTTCATACTTTTGAAAAAAAAAAAGGAAATCCGGTATTGTTCTAGAATGTAGAAAATTCATGCACGCTTTTGATTGATGCTGTATGCTTAAATTTGTGGTGCTAAAATGCTGCAGTTCCGCTATTATCCTACAGATGGAGCGCTAATCTATTAACACAAATTATTTGTGAAGTTTGTTTAGATTTGTAGTGAAATATGAAAAAACAATTAAACAATTAACACAGAATAAGGATATTTATAATTTAAAAGCACGATGGGTTTAAATCCGAACGCATCTCCTTTAAAGGAATCCAGGAGCATCTGTGATATTACATTATTGGAAAATGGTTTAAAAGAAAGCCACTGATTGGATGTTAAAGATTACTGAGGAACCAATCAGAGTCAAGCTTCACACAAAGACGAATATGTACGCGCTTACAATTTCCATTTGATACTTTTTCCCTCCTCTTAAAATTGTTCTTAATTTAAGGCATGCAACAAAAATAAATAAATAAAAAGGATCGAAATCAGGTCTTCATGCTGTTGCAAAGTATTTTCCCCTTCCTGATTTTTTTTCCCCCACATGTGTCACACTTAAAGATTCAGATAAGCCAACAAATTTTAATATTTCACAAAGGTATAGAAGGGAAAAAAGCTGTCCAAACCTGCCTTGCCCTATATGGAAAAAGTAATCGCCCCTTAAGTGTAATAACTGGTGGTTCCACCCTTGGCGGTAACAACTGTGTTCAAGCGTTTGCGATAACTGCCAACGAACCTTTCACATCACTGTGGAGGAATTCTGGTCCACTCTGCTTTGCGAAATTGTATCAATTCAGCCACATTGCCTTTTTTTTTTTAAAAATCTGTTAGCGTTCTTCACATAAAAATGATTTCTTGATTCAACTGTTTTGGCAGTAATCAGGTCCGGGTGTGGCAAGTGAAATGGAATTCAGCTTTCCAAATAAATAAAGGGGGGGGGGGCAGCCAGGTTTGGACATCATTTCGTTTAATTAATGTAACAGTCATTTAAAAACTGCATACTTGTCACACTTAAGTGATCAAACAAATTTTTCGTAACCAGAATAAAAAAAAATATGCAGTTTTTAAATAATGATGTCATTTATTAAAGGGGCGGGGGGGGGGGAAGCTGTCCAAACCTGCCTGTCGCTATGTGAAAAAGTTATTGCCCCCTAAACCTAATTAGTGCGTGTGCCAACCGTAGCGCCAAAAACTGCAATCAAGTTTCCAACCATGAACCCTGCACTCTAACAGAAAATCCATCAATCAGTTTGTCATCTCTGGCTCAAGTGCATTCGGGTTATGCAACAGGACAATGATCCGGAACACACTGAGTCGATCTCTGAATGTTTAAAAAAATAAAATAAAAAAAGTAATCACGGGCCTCCGAGTGGTGGCTCGTCCTATCATCCGGAGATCGCAAGTTCGATTCCCGGGTGACGCTGTGACCTCTCACAGCTGGAGGTCTAGAGAGAGCTGATTGGCCGAGCTCTCTTAGAGGGGAGGGATGAGAGGTACTTAGTGCCCCCACATTAATCACGGCTCTACAGCCAATCAGGGGCGTCAGTGAGCTTGCACAATTAGAGGATAGCGCTGTTTCGGAGTGAAAGACTCAGCGCCGGATCTCGTGAACTCTTGATTGCAGTCGCAAGGGTGGCACTACCAGTTATTACATTTTCACATAGCGCCAGGCAGGTTCGGACAGCTTTCAACATCATCGGTATTATTTAAAAACTGCATTTGGTATTTACTCGGGTCATCTTTGTCCAATATTAAAATTTGTATGATGATCTGAATAATAATAATAATAATAATAATAGTAATAATAATAATTAAAATAAAAATCACAGCACCGTAACACGTTTACTTTTAAAGCAGAGATTATAATGACATCTTATGCAATCTGATTTACAATCTAGGGGTCCAGACAGACACGTGGTTTGTTATGAGTCTAATCATAAATCTAATCTCACTCAGACTTCACGCCACTTTATCACTAAACTGTCATAAATCTGCACTTCAGCCTCAATTACTCTTATCACGGGGGTCAAAGATGAATGATTTGCTGATGTCTGTTTAAAACACATGATTCTGTTTATTATTACCTAAAGCGGATCTTCTGCAGAAACAACTCTAAATAATAATAATAATAATCAGCCATTTTGGAGAACATGTTTTCTTGACAAGTGGGAAAAACCGCCACATTAGCTTGCATGCACGCGTAAGTGCTGTCTTTACCCTGAAATAAAAAAGAATCCTTTGTTGATTCGTGATATAATAATCATCCTCCTGAGGTAAACGCCACACAGTCTGCACGCTCGCGCACAAACACCGAGCTAACTTCGCTAACTAGCCTGCTAGCTAAGTAGCGTTTCACAACCCCGTCTGTTTACTTCCGGGGTTCCGTAAACAAACACAGAGAGCGAGAGCGAGGTCTTACCTGCAGCTTTCAGACCTCGGCTTTAGTCTCTGCTGGTTTAGATTCTGGTTTAACAGGTAGCACCAGAACCGAACAATAAGGCTGGCTAATCCTCAAGTGTGTGTGTGTGTGTGTGTCTATGTGTGTGTGCGCGCGCGCGCGCCGAACCTGCTAACCAGCTCCAATCTCTACAGGCGCGTGTGTGCGCGTCAATGCTGCGCTCGGGATGCGCAGAAACACACACACACACACACACACACACACACACACACACACACACACACACACACACAGCGGTCTGCGACAATCCGCTCAAATCTCAGCCTGTGAGTGTGGTTTCTGTGTGTGTGTGTGTGTGTGTGTGTGTGTGTGTGTAGTGTTTCACTCCAGACAGAACAGACCAATCCGTAAATTTTATAAATGATTTATTTATCAGTAAAATGTGGTGAATTTCTGTTTTGTTTTTCTTCCTAACTGTATATGTGTGTATAATGTAAATGACATATTTTGCCATTACACACACACACACACACACACACACACACACACACACACACACAGTTTCAGTGTCACTTTCATGCTGTTGTTTACATTATTAATTCTATCTGCACTATTGTCACTTCGCCACACATGAAATCTGCAGTTAACTTCATCTCACTTATCCCTCCCTCTTTTAACATGGAGGAGTGATTTAGATGCTTTTATTCTTATCTATCTTGTAGTTGTTTTGTTCTTTGCATTGCACATGTAACTTCTGATCAGTTCTCACATTCTCACCCTGTGTGTACTGACTGTGTGTAGGATATACAGTGTATAATCACATCTACTGTCTGTTACTGTCTCTACTGCTGCTGCATATCTGGAATTTACTGTCTGTCTGTCTGTCACTCAATCAATTAATCAATTAATCTGTCAGTCAGTCAGTATGTCTATCTATCTATCTATGTATTTATATATATATATATATATATATATACATATATATATATATATATATCTGTGTCTGTCAATCAATCAATCTGTCTGTCTATCTATCTATCTATCTACCAATCTATCTATCAATCAATGTCAGTCAGTCTGTCTGTCAATCAATCAATCTGTTAGTCTATCTATCTATCTATCTATCTATCTGTCTGTCTGACTGTCTGTCAATCAACCAACCAATCAATCTGTCTATCTATCTATCTATCTATCTATCTATCTATCTACAGTATCTATCTATCTATCTATCTATCTATCTATCAGCCTGTCTGTCAGTCAACTAATCAATCAATCAATCTGTCTGTCAATCAATCAATCAATCAAACAATCTGCCTGTCTGTCTGTCTGTCTATCTATCTGTCAATTCATCACTCTGTCTGTCTGTCAATCAATCACTCAATCAATCACCTGTCAGCCTGTCTGTCTATCTATCTATCTATCTGTCTGTCAATCAATCAATCAGTCTGTCTGTCTGTCTATCTATCAGTCAATCAATCAGTCCGTCTGACTGTCAATCAATCGGTCTGCCTGTCTGTCTATCAATCAGTCAGTCAATCAATCAATCTGTCAGTCTGTCAATCTATCTATATACTTTTTCTGCATAGATGCAAAACAGTGGATACTAATCCATAAATGTTCTAAATAATTCATTTATAAATAAAATGTAGTGAATTTTATGTGCTTCTGTCTGCGCAGATGCAGTACAGCTTAAATGAATAACAGTTGTGTGATAGGACAGAAACACAAGGTCAAGCTCTTAATGATTACTTAATAAAGAGGAGGGAACACTGAGGAAGCCCCCAACAGTGGCAACCCAGTGGTGTTGGGGTTCAAACCCACAACTCTCCTATCTGCAACTTAGAAACTCATCTGACAGCGTCACCACTACCCGAGGACTAAACCATGCTAAATTAAAAAGTACTGCGCACACACACACACACATCACTGTCAAGATACCACCTATCCTAGGAGATTTAGGGCACGAGGCAGGGTACACTCTGGACAGGGTGCCAATCTATCACAGGATGCTATGGGCAATTTGGGAATGCCAATTAGTCTAATCGGCATGTCTTTGGAGGAAAGCAGAGTACCTGAAGGAAACCCACCAAGCAGCATGGGGAGAACATGCAAACTCCATTCACACAGACTCAAGGTGGGAATCAAACCCTCAACCCTGGATATACAAGGCAACAGTGATAACCACTACACCACGTGCCACCAACACACACATGCAACAGGCAATTAACTTAATCTGCATGTCTTTGGACTCTGGGTGGAAACCAGAGTACCTGGAGGAAACCCACCAAGCCGTGTTGGATAGGGGCAGGGGTAGTTCGGTGGTTACGGTGCTGGACTGTCCACAGTTTGAACCCCAACATCACTGGGCTGCCACTGTTCGAACCTTGAGCGAGGTCCTTCTGCCCCCAAGTACTCAGATACAATCGACCCTGGCAACCTGACCCTGTAAGTAACTGCTACAGAAATGACAGATACAGTACCTCCAGAGTGGGGAGTATCTGTATGGGGCATGGACAGACCCCTCCCATATAGCTGTAGTATCCTGACAGAAAAAGAGTTTGTAGAAATAATTAAAAGGTTGAAGCTAAAAATAATCTGATGATCTTTAATGTAATCAGTGATATTATTATTATTATTATTATTATTATTATTATTATTATTTCAGGTCGAAGCCCACGTCCATGTCTGTCTGTAACAAAGATGAACCGCTTAATCTTTTAAACTGTAAATTTCACAAATTTTGTTTGGTGTGACATCATTGTACATTATTGGTTTTCACTCTATTGGTGGCGAAATATTAGGAAATTGTACAAAATGTACCGAATTCATGGCGAGATTTTGAATCCACTGTTATTTAATCTTATTACAGTCAATGTGGAAGAGAAGATATAAACAAGTTTATGTTTACGCCTTGTTTACACTAAGTTGTACTTCTTTGGTGCTCAGACAAACACACTCGCTGTTCGGTAATCGGAGAGAGAATCACAGATGAGAAATGGAAAAAGTCGATCAGATAAAGATGAAGTTTTGCCTTAAAACGACTCCGGCGTGTTAAAATTCACTTCTACCACTTCAGCGCTGTTATTTCAGCCAAAGTGAAAATATGAACTAATCCCAGTCAAAATATTCACTTTATCTTTTCTCATTAATATCTATTGGTGCAGGTGTTTGTTTACATTGAGACAGTAGCGCATTAGTAGATTATTTTACAGTAGATTATTAAATCCCACACATAACTGTTCATCACATCACTTTTACTCAACATTTAGATTCACTGATGGTGCAGATTAAACTTCAGACTGAGATCTAAGTGCTGCAGGAGATTCAGTAAATTCTGTAGAGACAGTGTTGAGACATGCTGAGACAAAATCTGACTGGACAGACAGACATATAATATATACTGTATACCCTTTCTTATTTTGCAAAGGCAATATTCAGCGTTTCCTTGTTAGCTTGTTTCCTTTATACATACTTTAAAAGATCCATTTTTCTGTCCACTTGTCCATTTTTTCTGTCTCTTTTGCCAACATCATCTATCACTGATGGTCACAATTAGGCCAGTTTTGTCCATCAGGACACCAATTTCACACTCTACACTGGCACGGTGTTCTATACACACAGCTAATGTAACCACCGACATGGTGCCAGTGTAAGTTTGATACTTGGGCTCCCACTAGCAACCAATGTAGTTAACTGAGACTGGCCAAAAGCCGTACCCTGAGTGGTTATGTTTGCTCTCCCAATACGGTGCCGTGCCAACACTGGGGCGAGACTGGATTGCTATCTGGACTGTGTCTGGCTGACGCTGATCCAACAGTGCGGGAGTTCTTTTTTTGCCAGGCTTTTAATCAAATTGCTGGCCTAATGTTGGCAAGGTGACCGTGAACATGGCACCATGGACAACAGTACAGAGTGTCCCAAAAGTCTCCATACAAAGCGCATGTTTAGATCAACAGACTTCAGTCTTTCAGACCGGTCCCCATGTTCCTTAGAACCCCAGATCTAACCTTGGAAGCTAGGTGAAGGCCATGGCATAGCGGGAAAAGCTAATGCGCAATGAAGTATTAAAGTAACACATTCAAAGTGCAATTTATAAATCGACCTTGAGAACGCTGACCCAGTGTCAGTTTGCTTCTTGCCCTTTTCACACAACACGTATCAAAACACGCAGGGTGAAAGTCAGGGGTGCCATTATATATTCAGGGCTCACTGATCCTTCTGCTCCAGAAGTTTAATTCTCCTGGATGATATTAGTTTTCTGTGATCTACTCATGGCCCTTGGAATCATCTCCACCTTCCAGGAACGCCTGGAACGCCACGTCTCGTTCTCGCGTCGCCTTTTTGCGGCTCTTAAGCGTGAACACAAATCTTTGACATGAGTTTGAGGCAATAAGGAGATTCATGTTTTATGCAGCTCTGTGAGACGCCTCGTCATACGCCACCCTCCTACTGGTGTATCCTAGACGACCGTCAAGATAGCTTTCATACTCAGACGTTTCCGATACCGTCATGACTCCTTCTCCTGGTTGCCGATGGCCTCAGTGGCACCGAATGGGCTGCAGACACGTCACGTCGTGCGCTCTGAAGCCGACCACGCAGATCGACTTACAAGTGAAGAATTTTCTACAATCGCGTCTGGAACAGCGGAAACGTGCTCAAGACTCGCGCACGCCATAAAGCCGACTTAGATGACGCCTTTAATTTTTACACCGCCGTATCTCCAGGCGCGTGTGATGGGGTTCAGAAACCAAAGCAGCTTTGCAGAAGATTTCTAAAAACAGGATTTCATCAGCCACTGCAAGAACCGGGCTTACGTCTCTGTGTGTGTGTGTGTGTGTGTGTGTGTATTATTGCACTGTGCCTGAAGCCTGAAGGCTCTATTCCGTAATTGCAAGAGGGGAAAAAAAAAAAAAAAACCGCTTTAAAAAAAAATCTCGCCTTCTTTACATACAAAAGGGAAATGTTGAGAGTGGCGCGCGCGTGCCAACTCCGAAGAGTTATGTTGATCCTAGGAATTATGCAAATGAGCCTTATTAAAATTGCAAATATTTGCAAATAATCAAGGGAGGTGGGATGATGAATGCGCGCGCGCCGCGGAAACAAAAAAAAAGGGCGGGGGGGGGGAGGAAGACGAGGGGGAGGGGCAGCCCCCGCTCTTTCCTCCCCTCGCGCGCCGCTAAAAGCCTCTTCGGTTTCGGCGTCACGAATGATCGCAGATGTAATTTGTCGCCGCGTATTAAAGAGGCGCAAGCGTCGCGAATCCGTCTCGCGCGAGCGCCTCGGTTAATTTGCTTTCCGACGAGATCAGAGCGCGACCGCCGCCGCCGCCATCACCGCCACGCGCGCAGTTACCCGGCCACAGAGCGAGCGCGAGAGAGAGGGGGGGGGTGTGCGGGGGGTCCCGGTGATCAGCTCATCGCCGCTCATTAACACATCCGGTGTGACGCCGTGGCGCGTGTGAGCGCGTGAGCAGAAGTGCCTAAGCGTTATAACGCACGTGACCATATAACGTTTTTCACACCATCTTGTGGGACGTCATACGAAACAACATGAGCTCATGTGTTAAATTATTTATTTATTTATTTATTTATTTATTTAAAAGGTTATTGATTATTGAGAAAAGCTCGCCTGAGGGAGGCGAGAACAAAAGCACGTGGTCGTGACTGAATCACATGAACAGCAAACTCTTTTTACTCGTTAGACTTTCCGTATATGAAACGGTTTGCGTTTAAAGACTTTTCACACTCTTCTAAAAAGTCGATTCTTCCTTGTATTTTCACGCAAAAAGAAAAAAAACAAATCGCGCGCGACATGGAAAAAACGCCACAATCGCCACCGATCCACGCCGTGGCCTCCAGCTCCGCCCACCCACTGACACGCTCTTTACCATATATGGACTTGGTGACACTCCCACATTTGACACTTTTTTTAGTGAGCTCTGATGTGAACCGCGTACAACATGTTTACAGTTAACTGGTTAGCGACACTACGATAACGTTAGGGGGGAAACATTAGCTCACCTCCGCTGTGGCGAAGAAACAGAAATAGTTACAGTTAAACTGTTTCTCCGGTGTCGACTGAAACACAGGACAGGGATCATTTTTTTCTTCCGTGGGTTTTTTCCCTTTCTCTGCGTCGCCACGTCGGATCGGTCGACCCACAGGTTTCCACACCAGATGCCCCTCCTGCCGCAACCTAGCCATTTCTCCAGGCCTGAGACTGACACTGAGGAGGCCCTTCTGCTGTAGTAGCCGGTATTTTACATTGGCAGAGAGTTAACGGCTTTGCCCTATTGCCCAACCTAATGATGCCCATAACCTCATAACCTCACCTTCCCCAGGACAGGGCTAAATAGACCATGCTAAATTAAAAGAGTGTTTAAAGGTGTACGGTGGTGTAGTGGTGGTGTAGGGTCAGGGTTTGATTCCCATCTCGGTGTCTGTGTGCATGTTCTCCCTGTGCTTTGTGAGTTTCCTCCAGGTTCCTCCCACAGTCCCAAGACATGCTGATTAGGTTGATTGGCATTCCCAAGCCAATGTGTGTGTGTGTGTGTGTGTGTGTGCCTTGTGATGGATTGGCACCTTGTCCACCTTGTACCCTAAGTCTCCTGAGACAGGCTCAAGACCCCCCATGACCTCCGCGACAAGTGCTATAGAAGATGAATGAAAGAATAAAGTGTTAAACGTCATGTGACCAAAATGTATATTAATTAATTAATTTTGAGAGAGAGTGAAAGCAATATGTATTCTGTAAAAACCTTCACATTTTTCTATTTTCATCTTTTACCAGACGAGCACTCTGTGAGCCCAGTCCGCCGCGGACTAGACATACTCAAGTTTGTTAGCATTTTTTTTATATTTTATTTTATTTATTTTTTTTTTCTTGCATTGCATAATAAAATACACTTTGCGTTAGATGATTTTGTGGGCGTATTGCAGAAGAATAATTTATGCAAATGTATGCGTGAACTCACTCAAAGCCTGGAGTCCATCCCGGGGCACGAGGAGGTGTACACCCCGGACAGAGTGACAATCCAGCACAGAGCATGAGCACACACACACACACACACACACACACACACAGGCCCATTCACACACTGGACAATTTGGGAATGTCGATTAACTTAATCTGCATGTCTTTGTACTGTGGGAGGAAACCGGAGAACTTGGAGGGAACCCACCAAGCACGGGGAGAACATGCAAACCCCATGCATGCACACACACACACACACACACACACACACACACACACACACACCCAGACCTGGACTTGAGTGAAGTTTGAGTGAACGCTTTACATCTCGGTTCCTGTTGGTTTACGTCTCGTTCTTTTCAGCATGTTTCTAACTCGAATATAATAATGAGTCACATGAGGGACTTTCAGGGGGGGAAAAGGAATAATGAAAAGACATTTATAATCAAAAGACTTTTTTTTTTTTTTTTTAACAAAATCAATCTTTTCATCATCGTTTAAAAACTCAATCACTAAAACGATTCTACATTTCTTGGGACTCTTTGAGGATAATGACTGCTGTAATTTAAGGTTCTCTTTCTAGTTCAGTCACGTCGATGTGAAATCAGCGACTGGGAGTCTGGTCCGGCGCCCGACCCTGGACCGACAGCGGCTCCGAGACCTTCGTTGTGCTGGCTGGCTCGACGCGAGTTTGAGCAACTTTCATACATAAATCAACTCGAGTTTAAATCTTTCACCATCTTCTGTCATCAGCTATTTCCTCTGCAAGGCAACTCCACACACACACACACATGTTGCCACAACACACACCAACACCACACTCTGTCTCAACACACGTTGCCACACCCACACATTTCATCATTTGTTTCTTCTCAAACAGGATCGTTGTTTATGTGACACGATGATGAAAAGCTCGAGCGGATTTCGATCCACGTCACAACTCTGACTCGTTAAACTCTCCACGGCACGGCGCAGACGGCGCTACCGCTAATCAACTCAGGAATTTATTTTTCATAAATTAACTTTTGAATAGAACGAAAGCACAAAATGACATGTAATACATATTTGATTTTTATTCTTATTTTTTTTATTTACTCATACCTTAATTTAATTAGCATAATTATTATTTATGAACATATTTATTTATGAAGGTAATTAATTATTTATTCCCATTTACTTTCCTATATATTTTATCTATTTATTTCTTTCATCATTATTTTTTAAATATTCGGTTTAATTACGCTTCACGCGCAGGTTCTGGCCAGCGAGTTCCGTTTTTCAACAGCATTATATCGCCATCTGGTGGCTAAAATAAGAACAACAGCACGGTCCAAAAATCTCAGAAAGTGATTAAAAATGTTGGTGTGCTTTAAAGTATTTTTTTTTTTTTTAAGATTACAGAATACACATGTAAAATCAAAACATATTATGTTAGATTTCTTTCAAGTAATTCGTTTATAAATAACACTTTAACACATTGAATCTTTATTTATTTATTTGTTTATTTATTTATTTTTATGTCAACATCAGAAACCTCTTAAACTCTTATCGCTCAGGTCTTGAGTCTGATGAAGAGTACTCAAACATTTAGATACGAGTACGCAGCCCTAAAAAATGCCTGTATCAGTCGTTTAAAGCTGTTCTCAGCGGGACAGCGAGCCTGGCGTTTCTGACAAACTGTCACTTTGCAAAAGAGATCAAGTGTAAACACAGTTACATCACTAGATAGACTGTGTGTGTATGTGTGTAAGAGATAAAAAGTTGATCAGTATGATGTTTTGTGTAATAGTGCAAAATTTCTAGCTAGCTAACAGCCTTAGCGTTACGGCTGAAGAGGGAACTTACCTCAAGGTGATTGTTCGGGGTTAGAAGTCGAATGTGGTGGAGCGGAGCGCGGTCAGGCTGCTTTGTACCGCGGCGTACTGTCGTGACCTTGGTCCAATTTGAAAGTAAAACGATCTCTGCATTTCCATAAGATCACCTCATTACACTTGTGGCTTTCCGCGTCTTTGTCCCGTCCTTGTGTCATGCAGGTCAAGCGCGATACTCACCGATATGGAAAGCAGGGTTCACACACTTTTTTGTTTGTTTGTTTGTGTTTTTAAGCGCGATGGAGAAACAATCTCCTTCATCCAATAAGTGCTTAAGTCAAAACGGGACTTTTAATTGTGCAGAATAAACAAACACAGTTCTGAGAGTAAACACTCCCTTTATGTCTCTATATAATCCCCTGATACACTGACGCACTTATCCCAGTGTCTCACTGGCGCTCGGACACCATCAAGGTAGAAAGATTTCTGCTCGGAATGGTTTGATTCATGATTGAAACACCGGCCTCCCAGGAACTCCATTAATGGCCCAAACATGTGGAAATGACCTGGAGCGAGGTCAGGACTGTACGGGGGGGCGTGGCCATAAGTCCCAGCCGAGTTCCTGTAACGTGTGAGTGGTGTTGGTGAATGAGTGTGTGTACAGTTCACACAGACAGGTGCGTCTCCTCTGCAAGTTGGTGATATGGATTTTCAAGGATGAGGTGTCGCACTCCGCACCGTTCTAATGTTTCACTGCGTCTGAGAGTCTCATCACTGTTCTCGGAGTCTTCTGTAAATGTCAATCGCTGGTTTTACGCCTTCATTCGTCAGAAATTTCATATGATGTACTTGAAAGCCAGAATCTAAGAGCGCTAACTGTGGTTTATTCTTTTAGTTAAATATGATCCACAAACATAATCTTAAAGTGGAAGGAAAATGATAAATTGTTTACAAATTATTTTTACAAATAAATATCTGAAGTGTGGTGTGCATTTGTAGTCACCCCGAGTCAATACTATGTAGAACCAGCTTTGCACATCATTTGCAACAACATTTTTGCCCATTCCTCTTATTGGACCGCGTCAGCGTTCTGGTTTCTGGTGCCAAAAGATTTGGTACATAGTGCAATGGCGAAAAAGTCTGATCTATTTATAGTACATTTAAATATCAATTAACCATATCACAAACATAGTTTAATTATTACAGGACTGAGCTCTTTATAAATAAATAAATAAATAAATAAATAAATAAATAAAAACAACAACAAGACGTAACTGTTAACGATGAAATAACCATTTTTATTAACAGATATCACAGTCGTTTACAATATCAACAGACAGGTTTGCTCACATGCTAGCTGGTGACGCGTTTTTAAAAAGTTACATTTTTATTGTACAAAGTGTCGGGATCCGTACGCTCGTCCAATTCCGGATCACGCGGCTTGAGACGTCTTTTTTTGTTTGTTTGTTTGTTTGTTTTGCGTATTCACAGACTATTTATCGCTTTTATGCGCTAATTAATACTGCATGATGGACTGAAACTAGGGGAAGCTGTGAAAGCGTAATTCATTCTAGAACACAAGTCATTACAGCGTCATATTCATCTGAATAAAACCATAAAGAATATCGAAACTAAACCTGAAACGGCACAGAGACTTAGAAATATGGAGCGAGCAGCCTGAGCTTCATCCCACGTCGCGGCTCAGTCCGAGATCACCGCCGCTCTCACTGCGGCTCTGGCGTTTTTATATAAGTTTAGCAAACTTTCTCCAGCTAGCTCGTCTAACTAGTTAACTAGCCACAATTGCTCGTTAGCGTACTGTATTTCGTGACTAAAGCTATTTTCCAGGTTTTGTCAGGATGAAAATCCCAAACTGGCCTAGCAGACTAGCTAGCTTTGCTAACATTTTAACTAGCTACTAATTAGCTAGCATATTTAGGTGACTAATTTCTAGGGTTTCCATCCATTTTTTTTTTCAGACGATAAAAATAATCATGATTTGACACCATTGTTTGATTCTAGTTGCAAATTTTCGTCAGAAAAAAAGAAAGTTTATTATTTTCCGATTTATTCCGAAGATTTAACTCTTAGCTGCTTGTAATTTTCTACATTTTGCTAATATGTATTTTGTACATAATTTTTTTCATGTAATTTTAGTCTGCATCATAAAACCTTAAAAGTCTCTTTTCTTATTGAAATGCATTTCCTGCTGTACGTAACATTATCTTCCACATTTAGAACATGCAGCACAAAATCGATTAACGTTTGCTCGGAATGAAATCTTCGCAAAATAGCCACATCTTTTTGAAATAGCCTTTCAAAAGTTTATCAGCGTATTTTAATGGATATGTATCTTTTAAAAATCACACGCTAATAAAACATTCGTGTTAGGTTACTTCGTGTAACAGCTTCATTAATACATTTCCACTAGTCCGCTAGCTAGCGGCTTAAACGACTTTAAACTTAACCACGTTTCTGGACGAAAAACAGCTCGTTTTCCCGTACGGAATTTGTGCTAATTTTAAAACCCGATTAAATCGACAAACCACAATCTACGAGATTGTTAATGCGGTAAATCGGTCAGATATTTATTTATTGAACAAAACAGCATTTTGTTTGATCTTGTTTGTATTTTTACCCAGAATTCCAAAGTCAAGAGACACCAATCGAAGACGTCCAAATTATCCGTGGGTAACTAGAACACTCTCGATGTCGCGCCACCTTGGATTTAGCGATTGGATTTAGCGATTTTAACACTAGTTTTTTTGGTTTGCAATGCATTATGGGAACAGAAGTTTGTTCCTATTGTTTTCAATTTCTTTTGCTTTTGGCTTTTTTTCAAAATTTTATGACATCGCAATTTATCATTTGGACATGCTCTCCCGGAATCAAGGTCGCTGAAAATGTGGGTGGTCCTTAAGCTAGCTAGCTAGCATAGCTCAGTTGCTAACTTCGCTATCTTTGCATGCTAGCTTATTTTTGAAATTCGTCAGATTTAAAACAAATTTAAACACTCTCATAGAAAACTGAACAAATTTAGTGTCTTTAAATCTGTGGCAAAATTTGTGGTACGCTAATCGTACAATCCGTTATTGTCTGATATTAGGCTAATGGAAAGAACATTCCCGCAGTGATTTCTTAATACATTTTTTGCAGTGAACTCGGACTGAAAGACCAAGCTTCGAAACGTCCATACATGTTAACGTTAACGACATAATCCTGCCGTAGATCACGCTACACCTTCGCATACCATCATCCCGCGTACTAGCTAGAGCTGCATCGGCTAGAAAAGACGAGCTTCTAAAAAGCAGAACGAGCACGAAAACCCTGTACAGCTCCGGCGCGGTTTAGAAAATGGCACTCGGAAAATGGAGCGAGATCGAGAAAAAGCGAACCAAACGCGACGTGACCTTCCTCTTCTGAAAACGTTACTACAGCAACAACAACAACGGGAAAAAAAGAAAAACCTAGCATTAATTCCATCATATTCATTTATATTTATTTTTCCTTAATCGGACGAAGAACTAGAGCTACGACGCAGACGTCAGTTAGAGTTCGGTTAATAAATAAAAACGCGGCTTGATTCGAAGTGGAGATGCCTCAGCATGCATGGCTTTGTACAGAGCGAAGTGTGTGTGTGTGTGTGTGTGTGTGTGTGTGTGTGTGTGTGTGTGTGTGTGTGTGTGGAGTAAAGTTAAGGATTTCTGAAAGAGAAGCCGGCACATAAAAAAACGCACAGTTAGGAATGATACACTACCAGGACAGCGCGGAGGGAAAAGGAAGGAGAAAAGAACGACGAAGCAAAGAAGAAGAAGAAGAAGAATGGAGTGTGCTAATGTTTTTGGGTTTCCTTTCCAGGTCCCCAAAATGATGTTATGTTCTCTTCACAGCTTCCTGGAAAAAATACAGACATTTAGGTAAGTTTGTGTGTGTGTGTGTGTGTGTGTGTGTGTGTGTGTGTGTGGGTGTGTGTTACTGACCTACGGCGACTCTGCTACACCATCTCGTACTGATTAGCCGTGATAAACCGGGACAGACAGCACGCCAGCAGCATCCCGATGAGCTGTACAGACACACACACACACACACGCACACACACACGCACACACACACACATACGTTTTAGAGTGCTCACTTATCTAAGGGCTTTCATTGATCTTGGTCGACCCTTTGCTACCACACGGCTCTTGCAGGTCATCTAACACCTCAGTGTGCGTGCGTGTGTGTGTGCGTGTGTGTGTGTGTGTGTGTGTGTGTATTTACTAAGCTGAGGCAGGGATTTCATTTCAGCACCATACTGTCATGGCAACGCAATCATTTCCTCCAGCTCTCACTCTATCACACACACACACACACACACATTCTTCTACTAAGTCTAAGCAAACTAGGTCTGAATGATGCCCCGCCCACATCTATACAAATAAAAGAGAAGGTTTTGTCTGTACATTGGGTCAGAACTCACTTTTTCAATATCTTTACGTTTAATGCACTGGAGGACTTTTAACCCAAACAGACAAAATTCTGTCTGTCTGTCTGTCTGTCTGTCTGTCTAGACAGGATTAGTTACAGCATTATGCAAAACTGTCTGGACGGAATTTAATGAGACTTTTTCAGTACTTCAGTATTTCCCAGACGTTAAACCTGCACCGTAAGTCAAAATGTTGTGTAGAAGTGAAGGTGTTTACGTCTCAGCATCTAGAGCTTTTTTTGGATGAATGTAGCGCGTTTTCCCTCAGGGTGGGCGTGGCTATACATGTCACTCAACAAAGCCAATTTATATATATATATATATATATATATATATATATATATATATATATATATGTATATTCATGTATACACAGACTATGTGGAAGACACAGAAATAACCTTTTCTGCATCTCCAAGCGGCTGCAATCCTCAATACACACAGCACGGCGCACTCCAAATACAGTGAAACTGGAAAAATCAGAATATCGTGCAAAAGTTCAATTCTTTCAGTAACGTAAAAGGTGAAACTAATATATGAGAGCCTCATTGCATGCAGAGCAAGATAGTTCAAGCTTTGATTTGTCAGAATTGAGGTGATTATGGCGTACAGTTTATGAAAACCCCAAATCCACAATCTCAGAAAATTAGAATATTACATGCAATCAATAAAACAAGGATTGTACATAGAACACTATCGGACCTCTGAAAAGTATCAGTATGCATATGTACTCAGTACTTGGTTTGGACCCCTTTTGCAGCAATTACTGCCTCAATGTGGCGTGGCATGGAAGCTATCAGCCTGTGGCACTGCTGAGGTGTTATGGAAGACCAGGATGCTTCAATAGCGGCCTTCAGCTCTTCTGCATTGTTCGGTCTCATGTCTCTCATCTTTCTCTTGGGAATGCCACATAGATTCTCTATGGGGTTCAGGTCAAGCGAGTTTGCTGGCCAATCAAGCACAGTAATCCCACGGTCATTGAACCAGGTTTTGGTGCTTTTGGCAGTGTGGGCAGGCGCCAAGTCCTGCTGGAAAATGAAGTCAGCATCCCCATAAAGCTCTTCTGCGGAAGGAAGCATGAAGTGCTCCAGAATCTCCTGGTAGACGACTGCGTTGACCCTGGACTTAATGAAGCACAGTGGACCAACACCAGCAGATGACATGGCTCCCCAAATCAACACAGACTGTGGAAACTTCACACTGGACTTCAAGCATCTTGCAGTGTGTGCCTCTCCATTCTTCCTCCAGACTCTGGGTCCTTGGTTTCCAACTGAGATGCAAAAGTTGCTCTCATCAGAAAAGAGGACTTTCCACTACTGAGAAACAGACCAGTTCTTTTTTTCTTTATCCCAGGTAAGACACTTCTGACGTTGTTTGTTGATCAGGATTGACTTGACAAGAGGAATACAACATTTGAAGCCCATGTCCAGGATCCGTCTGTGTGTGGTGGCTCTTGATCCACTGACTTCAGCTTCAGTCCACTCCTTGTGAAAGTCCCAAACACTTTTGAATGGCCTTTTCCTGACAATCCTCTCCAGGCTGCGATCATCTCTGCTGCTTGTGCACCTTTTTCTTCCACACTTTTCCCTTCCACATAACTTTCTATTAATGTGCTTTGATGCAGCACTTTGGGAACATCCAGCTTCTTTTGCAATTACATTTTGAGGCTTTCCCTCCTTATGGAGGACGTCAATGATGGTTTTCTGCACAACTGTCAGGTCAGCAGTCTTTCCCATGATTGTGCTTCCTACTAAACCAGACTGAAAGACCATTTAAAGGCCCAGGAACCCTTTGCAGGTGTTATGGCTTAATTAGCTGATTAGAGTGGGAAACTTTGAGCCTAGAATATTAAACCTTTTCACAATATTCTAATTTTCTGAGATTGTGGATTTGGGGTTTTCATGAGCTGTAAGCCATAATCACCTCAATTATGACAAATCACTGCTTGAACTGTTTTGCTTTGCATGTAATGAATCTCTCATATATTACTTTCAGCTTTTAAGTTGCATTACTGAAATAAATGATCATATTCTAATCATTTATTCTGTTCTAATATATTCTAATTTTTCGGGTTTCACCTGTATATGGTGCGCTCCCAGCAAGTTTTCATTTATACAATGGGAGGGGATATGTTAATGCTGCGTATTATAATACGCGCTTCTGACACACGTGCGATCTGCGAATTACATCATTAATTAATGATGTAATGTGCATCATTACAAAAACGCTAATGACATGCACATCTCATTAACATCTCATTAACATATGACGTGTGTTAATGACGTGTGCACGTGTTTCACATAATAATGATGACACTGAATAACAAATTGTCAGATTTACAAAAACGGAGTGTGTGTCCATGAAGTTTGTCTTGTTCGAAATGTAGGTTTAAACACACACACACACACACACACACACACAGAGTCATACCTGTGAGAAGGCGATGCCGAACGTCACTCCGGCGATGATGCCCATGTTAGTCTCGATGAAGGAAGTCACCAGCTCATAACATCCCTGCAACAAGAGACCACATACAGTGTGTGTGTGTGTGTGTGTGTATGTATGTGTGTGTGTGTGTGTGTGTGTGGTATTTTTGTTTCTTAGTGCTAATCTTGGTAGAACTGTACTGACATTGTGTGTGTGTGTGTGTGTGTGTGTGTGTGTGTGTGTGTGTTACCTGCTGGTGCACTTTGCTAGGCGCTATGGTGGCGTTGCGCAGGTCTGAGGTGTTGCAGTCGGAGATGTTGGCGCAGCAGCTGGGGGGAATCCCGTTAGTGGGGAAATAAACACTGTTGAACCAGCTTGTGTAGTTCAACACACCACAGCAGCGCAGCTACACACACACACACACACACACACACACACACACACACACAGGGAAAGAGAGACGGACGCTATAAGAGTTTCTTTGTACAAACCAACAGCAACATTTACAACTCACACCCACACACATACACACACACACACACACACACACTAAAGTCAGAATTTTTTAATATTTATTTATTTATATTTATTTCCATTAAAAGCTTCATGTCTCTTATTACACATGCAAAAACAATCATCTTTAAGGATCAAAAAAAAAAGAAAACTTCTGAAAACATAGACTGTGATAGATTTGTAAGAGCATGCAAAGGGGCGGGGCTTAAGTTCATGTATAAGGTCACGGTTTCTGGTTTAAGGCGGGGTTTATGCTAAACAGACGTGTGTGTCGTGGCCGCGCGTCATCTCAGCTGTGAGTCAGGAACAGCATGAGGTCCAGCGCCGCTCTCTGACAGGCTGATGTAAACATGCTCGAAACCCGAAAGAAAGAAATGGTGTGTGTGTGTGTGTGTGTGTGTGTGTGTGTGTGTGTGTGTGTGTGAGAGAGAGAGAGCGAGAGAGAGAGAGTGAACTTACACTCCTCTGCACGTTATCCACAGCCAGACTCCTCTCATCCTGCGCGTTGTAGTGCAGCACGGCTTCGTTATAGGTCCTCAGGAACGTTCCTTTAATCTGAACACACACACACACACACACACACACACACACACACACACAAACATATGATTCAACTCTGCCAGGCCCCAACAGATGGAGTCTCCAACTGATACGCACCGAGTGGTGGCTTTATGTAACCGTTTGTGTGTGTGTGTGTGTGTGTGTGTGTGTGTGTGTGTGTTTCTCACCTCGTGACGGAAAACAAACCCGGAGATGCCGGCCACCAGCTCAGCCAGGAAGACCAGCGAGAGGAACATGGCATACTGAAGAGAGAAGAAGACACACAGGAGGAGGGACAAGCATCAGAGGAGAGAGAGTGAGAGAGAGTGAGAGAGTGAGTGTGAGATCGTGTGTGAATGAGAGTGAGTGTGAGAGAGTACAAGAGTGAGAGAGTGAGTGTGAGATTGTGTGTGAATGAGAGTGAGTGTGAGAGAGTACAAGAGTGAGAGAGTGAGTTTGTGAGAGTGTGAGATTGAGCGTGAGTGAGAGTGCATGTGTGAGAGTGAGAGAGTGTGAGAGAGAGTGAGAGAGTGAGTGTGAGATTGTGTGTGAATGAGAGTGAGTGTGAGAGAGTACAAGAGTGAGAGAGTGAGTTTGTGAGAGTGTGAGAGTGTGAGATCGAGCGTGAGTGAGAGTGCATGTGTGAGAGTGAGAGTGTGAGAAAAGTGTGAGAGTGTGAGAGAGGTGTGCAGGTTATTTACAAACAATTGTTTAGTAAACGAGGTGTAGGCAGACGTGAAAAACATACGCCCAGGTTTTAATGTTAAAATCTGTAGCCCCGCCCACTCCGTGTCTACTGGATCGTGGGAACGAAGCCTGTAAATTTGGCGTAATTTGTGCGGTTTATTTTTATTTGCGCTCAGTTTGATCGCTGCTTTAACCCGTTT
>QNUK01000568.1:62500-127500 GCA_013621035.1 Clarias magur
AGCAGCATGCATGGGAGTCATGGTGAGCGAGAACTTTGTGCTTAAAGGGGAAATCGAGGTTCAGCGTTGGCAAGTTTTTTGACAAGTGACATGAGGTCTTGAGATGGGAAAGTAGACTCACTTTACAGTTAATATTTTTTTAGGAATGAAGCCACTGCAGTAGGTACAATAATTTAGCCATTTCCTTTACCTTAAATGCTTGATTCAACTTTCCATAGACCTGGTAATGTACCTGGAGCATGTGATATAGCAGTTACCTCCTGACCCTGGATTTGGTCATTGGAGCCACACCAAATTCAGGTTAAACCATCCTCTTCCATTTACCCAGCATCCTCCCATAACACTATGGATATATAAATGCAGATGTGATCTCTGAATGCCATTATCAAAGGCCGCAAACCCATAAAACATTTAGGGGCTCTCTATGATCACAATCAGAGAAGTAATGATCTATAGCAAGATCTTACAGCAAGTACTTACACTATTAGAGACTCTGTGAGGAACAGTCACACCGTGTTACACAATGCTAACTGGCAGACAAAACTTTGTAGATGTGTGTCCGGGATGCACAATGATCTGAAAATAAGTTCACCACCATGAGACTGTGTAATGTTTTTACAAGATGTGCGCCTCTTAGAAAACCAGCATGCGAGCATTCCTGCTTAGTATGCACAGCTGTGAGTGCACGATCCTGCACGATGTGTGCTCCTCAAAGGGGAAACTTTCCACATACGTCATGCTAAATTCAGGAATTAAAACGAGTGAATGCAACAAAGAACCTACTGTTAACGTGTTTAGCCATGACCCTACCACGACCATGCATTTCAAATTGGGTAGTATGACTTCGCTCATGAGTTTTCTGCTTTTATATTTTCGAACAGTATGATAGTCACCGGTCACTGGTTCACATTTGCTTTTCAAATGAGATCAGGGACACTTGATCCCCCATGAATAAGGTGAAGGACCTTCAAGGCTGTCTGAGTGGCCCCAAAGTCCCTTTATGGACTGCAAATGGGACAATAGACCCTTGATGATTTCCAGGTGGGATGGGAACCCTTGAATCTCTCCAAATGCGGCCCAAGACCCTTGATGCCTTCCGAAAAAGGTCAAGCCTGTTGCTTTGATGCCGTCTTAATGGCACCAAAAACTGTCCAAACAGGTTCGGAGAACACTGATGCCTTCCGAATGGCACCAAAGGCTCTTGCAATTATCAGAATCAAAAAGGGGACACTTGATGCTGTCCAAATGGCACAGAAGCCCCAAATGGAATGCTAAATGGGACAGGAGATCCTGGATGCCATCCGAATGAGACAAGAGACACTGGATGCTTCTCAAATGGGATAGGGAATTCTTGATTTTTGACCCTTGATGCACTATGAATAAGACCAAGGAGCTTTGATGCTCTCAGTATGGCTCTAAAGACTCCTGATGATGGCCAAACATGTTTGAAGAACATTCGTACCTTCCTAATAGCACCAAAGACTTGATAGTGTCCAAATTGGAAAGGGAACTCGCGATACCATGCAAATGGCACCAAAGACCCTGGATGCATTCCCGGATGGGAAAAGAGACCCTGGATGCATCCCAAATAGAACAGAGGACCCTTGACTCTGTCCAAATGGGACCTAACACACTACAAATGGAACAAGAGACCGTGGATGGCTTCCAACTGGGACAGGAGACCCTGGATGTTTTTCCAAATGAGACGAGGGGCACTTGATTTTGTCCAAGCAGGCCCAAAGACACTTGACACCATTCGTATAAGACCAAGCAGATTTAATGTTGCTGTCCCAATGCCATGAATGACTCTTGATGCCATCCAAACAGGTTCAAAGAACACCTGTACCCTCCTAATGGCACTAAAGACACTTGATCTTGTCCAAACAGGAGAGGGGACTCTTGATACTGTCCAAATGGCACAGAATACGGTGGATCCATCTCAAATGGGACAGAGGAACGTTCATTCTGTACATTTGGGACAGAAGATCCTTCACCCGTTCCAGAAAGGGACAGGAGACCCTAGATACTCCAATTTTAGTGAATAGTGGATGCTTGATTCTGCCCAAACGAGAGAGGAAACTCTCAATTCTGTCCAAATGGGACCAGAAACCCTTGATGATTTACAAATGGGAAAGGCAACCCTAAATTTCTAATCTAGGTGAGATTCTAAGTGAGACAGGGAACTAAATGGGACTGAAGACATTAATGCCACCTAAATAAAACTACAAATGCTCGATGATCTGAAAATGACAAAAGATCCTGGACGCCTTCTAAATAGGACTGAACAACTTGATGTCTTCCAGGTGGGACAAAAGCCTCTTGATTTTATCCAAACTGGACCCTCAGTGCATTTGGGACGGGACAGATGTCCTCATGAAGGACACGTACATCATTGGTATATGGCCAATAATTTGTTGTGGTTACGAGAGCAAGTAGGTGCCTGTTGATTTTCAAGATGCAAGATATGTTGCATAACCGATTGCTAGCACACGCCGAGAAAGAAGGTCACATTTCATATACTGGTCTCTGGATATGGAAAGCCAGAACCCCAGAGTACTATGATGTGAAATACAAAGGCAAAACACATCACCCTATCATGAGAGGAGCCGGTATCCATGGCAACAGTAATCCCCTCCCGCCAAACCCTGGTACAACCTCCATCCGGTAACAAACGCAATACGTGGATGGGCGCGCGCACACACACACACACACACACACACACACACACACACACACACATGCCCGTAGCTCTTTCCAGCCTGAACATCTCCCTCCCTCTCTCTCCATCAGGTAAACAACATCCTACAAAACAGCCCTTATCTCTCTGTAGATGGACAGAATATTCTGGTTCCTGATTCTTTGGCTCGAGTCATCATGAGTCATTATTGCAGCGTCTGTCCACATTCCTCCACCTCTCTCTCTCTCTCTCTCTCTCTCTCTCTCTATCCCTTTCATGACTTGATGTGTTTTGCCATTTATAGTGAACACACACACCCAACTCACCCTCTCTCACACACGTATCACACGGGCGCACATCAAAGTGAGGATCTAATGCTTTCTCTTGTCTCTGTGATCCGTTCCCTTTACACCGTCCTCCGTGTTTCTGTCTCACTCTGGAAAACGATTGATGTTCGTATTTAGCGAAAAATCAAAGCCGAAACACAGAGCAACACCACAGCTACGCATTCTCAGAGCTTGGTAACTTCTTTCTTCATGAGGTTTACATTGTTAAAGTGATGAATTAATAATAAATACCTCTCAGTATGCAGAAAGGCAGCTTAAACCCCTTGGCCATACCTCTAATTTCTTGTCATGTGAGTAAAATTAATGCGATCGCGTCACCTTGAATTCCTTGAATTCATCACAAAACCAATCATCGCGCATATTGGAAATATGATATGATAGTTTTATCATATTACCCCATTACCTTAATGGCAATTAGAGAAGGAAGGGAGTGAAAGAAGAGCATTAATCACTTTCTTTCGCTCATGTGACTGATCGTCTTGCTGCTTTTGCATTTTCTGTTCTCCTGCAGGCTGATCTGAACACAACTCTACAGGGACCAGGAATATAATCTCTCTCTCTCTCTATACCTGTAACAGCTTGAAATCTATAAATATAACATAACCAGCTGTGAAGCATTTGCGTTTCTGACCCCTGAACTCATCTCACTATTTATGACTTAACGATTCTGTTATCTTCAGACTCATGATTCATCAAAAAGTCAATTTCTTTGTGACTCATAACAGCGTCAGCATCATCTGTGAGTGTGAAAACCGAGTGAGTGTACACAGCACCTTTTTTTTTGAAAATCATGCACCATGCTTCAGGATCTCTAGCGCCTCTAGCGCCTATAACCGCGCAACAGTTACGTTAGCATTTACGTCATTAAGACATCTGTTTTAAATTCACCTCTATAACAATATCTGCCTGATCTACACCAGGGGTCTGATTGTGTACAACCACAGGCTGTGTAAAAAAAAACCTGTACCAGTTAACATTCCCAGTTAATTATACAGTTAGTACACCCAGTGGACATTTGAGGAACTGCATGATTTGGCACTTCCAGGTAGGATTAATTTTTCACGTTGTGGAGCTGGAGGTTGCCTCTTGTGTGTTACTGGTGTGCCGAGATTGTAACATTGTGATACTCGTTGTTACTGTGACCGTGATGTCACTTTTGGCCCCACTTAATTTTTCCAATTACCACCAAGTAAGGACAAACGCTATCACATGCTCAATGAAAAGTATCATCCACTCACGTTCACCTAAGTAACTCATCAACGCTATGATAGACTTAAAAGTACACCAACTCTCCTCTCTGAAAACACAGCCAGTTTAGCTCCCTTGTACTCCCAGTACAAATGGCCGTGGAACCAGCAAGACTCAAACCTGCAATTCCTGGATGTCACCAAACATGTTCGAATCTCATTCTTCAATCGAACAATTGAAGATTGCAGAGTGAGACTGGATTTGGAATTGGACAGTCTCGCCCATCAACGGTCCTCAAGAAGGCCAAGCATCAAAGTTTTGCATACAAAATATATTTGCATATAGTATTCAATTCAGTTTGCATAATTTGTATATAACAATTTAACAATGGTTCACAGAATAGAAATACAGGACAGAGCAAAAGTTTGGACACACCTTCTCATTCAAAGAGGTTGAATTTGTATTATGGCAAGAAAAAAGCAGCTAAGTGAAGAAAAAAAACGAGCGGCCATTATTACTTTAAGAAATGAAGGTCAGTCAGTCGGAAAAATTGGGAAAACTTTGAAAGTGTCCCCAAGTGCAGTCACAAAAACCATCAAGCGCTACAAAGAAACCGGCTGACATGCGGACCGGCCCAGGAAAGGAAGACCGAGAGTCGCCTCTGCTGCGGAGAAGTTCATCCGAGTCACCAGCCTCAGAAATCGCAGGTTAACAGCAGCTCAGATCAGAGAGCAGGTCGATGCCACACAGTGTTCTAGCAGCAGACACGTCTCTAGAACAACTGTTAAGAGGAGACTGTGTGAATCAGGCCTTCATGCTAGAAGATCTGCTAGGAAACCACTGCTAAGGACAGGCAACAAGCAGAAGAGACGCGTTTGGGCTGAAGAACACAAGAAAGAACACAAGAAAGGAAACTCGCTGAATGAGAAGGGGTGTCCAAACTTTTGCTCTGTACTGTATATATAATTTTATCTTTCCATTATTTTATGCTGTGTAGGGTTGAGGGTGTCCTGGAGCCTCTCGCAGAGAACTCAAGGCAGGGCGCACTGGATGGGGTTCAAAGGAAACACACTCACATACAACCAATTAGATTCGATTATAAAAAATGATCGAGGCAAAATCTTCTGCCTCGAAGCTTCTTTTAATTAATTTTAAAAGCTTGCGTTATGTTTTTGCGCAATCATTTGTTCGGCGTGACACAGCGCGCTTCCGGATGCACGCCGCCAGTAAACACAGGCGAAGAAGAAGCGCTTACGTCACCCACGAAGCAGAAGGAGACGCTAACAGTTAGCGCTGTATTGATTTGAGGGAGCGTTCTGTCGCGGGCTGCAAAAATATATAAAAAATGATTTTAAAGTGAGCCTCAGTTTTTTTATACTTAAAGTCATTTGAAATACCTTTTTGCAGTTTTTGCATCTGAGAAAAGGCTTTCAAATAAGAATGTATGGCACTTTAATTCATCTCATTGTCGACTTTCGCAATACGAATTGACTCAGCTCTTAGGTGTCGTTATAATATCGTATGGGGTGACTCCTGTTGATTCCTACCAAACCTGAAAACTCCACAAACAGCCCAGAGTTCGAACCCTGAAGCTGTGAGACAACATTGCGCACCTGAAGAAGGAACACGGGAGACATTTCGCTCAATTAAGACAACGCTGATGTAATGTTTGGACTGAAAACCGCCGACAGAATTAAGCCAACCTCATACTGGAGCGTCTTCATGTTCGCTGCTTTGCAATAAGCCCACATCACACACACTCCTCTCCTGAAACAGGGGCCAGATGGACAGCAAGTAATTAGCCTCCATTTCTTGGCCGAGTGAATCTTTCCCCTGTACGCTAAGGCTTTTAACATCTCTCCTGAAGAGTGAACTCGAGTGCGGCTTCGTGGAGAAAATGCAATTTGTCCGCTGCACTTATTCGACCTCGCACTTAATGGCTATCCACACCTGTCAGACTTCCCTCTGGCGCTAACGGCCCGTCTTCCTCAGATAACCGAGTCAAGCAAAGTACCAGAGGCTCCCAAAAGAAACAAAGATTAAAAAACAGGATCAGAAAGGTGGGAGAAAGAACAAATAGAAGAAAAACAGGCAAAAATCTAAATATGTGCTGAAAATACAGAGGGGGAAAAAGAAAACAGGACGAGGACAGAAAGAGAGATGATGCATTCTGAGTACGGTGGGCTCCTGGAGAAAAAGGTGACAAGAAGAAAGGGCTACCAAGCAGAAAGGCGAGAGAGATGTAGAGATAGAGTGATAGAGACAGAAAAAGATGTGGCGTGTGTGAGCAGCTGCTCCTGTTCCTGCTCTCTGAGCTCAGCCACGCTGAAGGAAACATCAGTCTTTATCACACGGCAGCCGCGGAAAGCCAGTGAACGAGGAAAGCAGGGCTGTGTCTCATTATTCCACAAGTCAACAGGCTGAGGAACAGAACGTGTGCAGAGGAAGCGAGAGAGAGAGAGAGAGAGAGAGAGAGAGAGACCTAGTGGAAGTGGAAATAAAGTAGCGTTAGTAGACAGCTAGAAGGAAGGATGGATGAATGAACAGATGAATACACGGATGGATACACAACGGTTTAGATGAATGAATGTGTGTATTAATGGATGGATGGATTAACTGGAGGATGGTTGGTTAGATGGTTAGATGGATCGATCATAGAAGGCATCCATGGATGGATAGATTATGTTTACATAGATGGATGGATTGGTGAATAATGTTTAGATAATTGGAAGAATAAATAATGATTGGATGGATGGATGGATGGATTAATGGCTAAGTAGATGAATGGATAATGGTTAGATTGATGGTTAGATTAACAATAATTATATGGATGGATAAATGGATGGATGGGTGAATGTGTAATGGTTAGAATAATGGATCGATGGATTAATATACGAATGGATAAATAGATGATTGGGATGCTTATGGTTATGATGATGGATGGATTGATTGATAGAGTGCTGAATGGATGGATAGATGGATGGATTGATTAGATAATGGTTAGATTGATGGATGGATGAATAATGATTAATGCATAAGGGTTAGACTGATGGATTGACCAGGACGGATTGATAAATGGATGGAAAAACAATGACTAGATGATTGGATGGATGAATAACGCTTATATGGGTAAATGGTTGGATTAATACATGGATGAACAAATAATGCTTAAATGATTGGATGGATGGATACATGGATATATAATTGTTAGATGGATCTATGGATGCATGGATGGATGGATTACTATCTGGAGGATTGAATAATGTTTTTAAAGGATAGGTTGATAAATGGGCGAAGGAAAAATAGCTGGTAGATTAAATGATAAGTATATGAAAAGCTGGCTAAATGTCATGGTCAAATAGATGGATGGATGGATGGATATGGGTTAGATAAATAGATAGATGAACAAATGGCAAATGGATAACGGTTACATGGATGGCAGAATGGATATATGGCTGTCCATTTGCCATACCGTCCATTTTTCTATTTATCATTTCATCAATCCAACCATCAATCCATTCTTGAATGGACACGTGGATCAAAGGGTTAATGGATGCATGAGCAGGTGGATGAATGGAATGCATGAAAAGATTAATGGACAGCTGGCACAATGGATGTTTTGATAGATAACGCTCACTTGAACAAGTTAATGAACAAATAAATGGGGGACAATAAAGAGGGACAAATGAATGGACAAATTAGTTGACAAAAGATCAAACATATGTAACTACAGCGTTGTAAGACTCACCACACCTTTGGGTTTGTGTTTACTTTTCAGTATAAATCTGATCATCACTAGCACCAGGTGAGAACCAGGTGAGAGTAGCACGTGCTAAAACAGTAACACTTTTTTTTTCTTCTGACGTGTGAAGGTGTGCGAAATAAACAGCCGTTACGTGTTGCTTTCCAACAGGAAAAACAAAGCTCACATTAAACTCAAAGCCCTGACAGGTTGTACACGAGCATTTAGCGCCTCAGCGTGAGCAAAAGGCTAATAATATAGTGTCTTTAATTAGCAGCCAGACGTAAAAACTAGACGCAGCCAACAGAGTTAGCATTGCTGCTAGCATATTGGCTCCTGTCAGACTGGGAGTCCAGGCATCTTCAAATTCCACAATCGCAGACTAATTGCGAGGTCAGGAATGTCGCCTCCGGACGTCTCTCACCTTTTCCCGGTCAGAAAGTGGAGCGGGAATTCTAATGAGACACCTTCCTGCTGTCTTCCAGGAGGCGCTCAGAAGTCTTTAAGCATCCCTGAACGGAATGTTGAGCCAGGATAATAATTAAGAAGAAATACTGCGCTATTAATAAAAAATGTTTCATTTTATTTCGAGTTAATCATCAGCATATAAACACATGTAATAAAAATGAAATTTAACATAAACATTAACCTAAACATTTTATTTTTGCTAACTGGATACGCGGAGGCATGTTTAATAGCAGAAATTTTTACACACCTGGTTACCGTTGCTCGGTCAAGCCTCTGAAATGATTATTTTTGGTAATTTTGCATTGAATTCAACAAGGAATTCAAATTTTAAATACGGATTTATGGTTGAATGTTCCAGATTCTCCACCCACAGCTGATGAAAATGTTCCTGGAAATCTAGCAAACGTACGAAGAGGTTAAAACTATCCACTATCTGAGGTAAAAGCTTTGTATCTCAGACTCCAATTGAGTATATGATGACCTTAAATGTGTTCAAGAACCATAACCACTAATGCTAGCTCATCTTAGCTACACAGCCCCGCCCACTGTCTTCCCATAAACACTCATTCAAGGTAATTGAATCCATCCTATAATCTTGACGAGGGTTCTCCACTTGTCCAGGTACTCCATCAGCCCTGATAGCTGCCCTGACATCGATTTATTTTTCACTCAGTGGTTTGAGAATGATAAAACTTGAATTAGGTTTAAATTTGTTCAGCTTAACACACTGTCTCTCACACACACACACACATAAACACTAATAATAAATGTTAGCGTAACCTGATGCTGCTCTTCAAAGCTTTCAGGCTGCATCCGTTTGTCTTTTGATGGCTATTTAATGGCTGTAGCGTCTGAAGTGGAACACGCGCACAAAGATAGCAGCTAGCGCTTAACAAGCTTAATGATCGTCAACAAAGTGCTTGCGCTAAACACACACACGCACTCAAACGCAAATATATTAAAAACACACCGCCTTGCCTCTCTCTTCACTTTTTTACAGCACCATTAGCGGGTGCTGGACTTTGATCATCCCACGTTTTAATGAAAAAGCCGTGCTTCTGGAGCGGCGATATCGCGGAGCCGGATGATTAAGGGCTGTTTTCCAATCCCATATTTTTCCAATCCCATATTTTTCCAATTTCATTTAATTTTTTTTTTCTAAAAAGTGGAAGACGTTATACAACTGCAAACTCGTAAGCCTTCGCAGCATGAGTATGGTCGTTGTCATAATTTCTAGTCCTTGGTTTGTCTAAAATCTTAGCAAAACGTCCTGATTGTTAAATATTCTCTTTGTGTTTTCACAGAAAAGCGTTCAGGTTTTTCTGGTTCGCTCTGTTGTTTTTCTTTACTGTTTGTTTGAGTTGAATTAAGTCACCTGTTTAAAAAAAAATAACTGACTGACCTAGAAATAAGATAACATGAAAACCACCACATTACACCTATTAGCAAAACGGCGTACCACGACTCCCATAATAACCGTTTATGTTCGCTGCTTTGTCCTTCTTGTTTTTGGAACCTGTCAAGGTCTTCACCTCGCGTCCATAAGTGACCCGGGGCAACAAAGTCACCGCTCTAAATTAATGCTGGGCTGCCTGCTCGTCCCCGGGCTCAGATTACATGTCAACTGATATTATTAAATCTGCTTACGTAAGACAACACCATCCACGTGGGAACATTCCGACCGCCTTGTAAACATCACACAGGGCCTTGGTTCACTGAGAACAGAGTCAGTGTGTGTAGCTGTCATGATGCTTCTTACAACTTCATTTGAACTGGATCCTGACTCAGAGTGGTCACTTTTCAAACTACGGGGGATGTTTGTCCTCCAGAAGTCAAGTCCTCACAGGACAATATATAAACAGATGTACACTTAGTATGTATAATAAGTAATTCAGCATCGCGTGCTGTTGATTAACCAATCGGACCACACTTGCTGCCCATAACACCACAGTAACCAAGCAGACAACAGGTCCCATGCAAGATGCGCTCTAACCATTCAGACTGCAGTTTCTATCCACATTGCCACTGTCACCAATAGGATGCAAAATATCAAGGTACCCAATCAGTTCCAATCTAAAATGTCATGGTACCCAATCGAACCCCAGTTCCAATCCAAAATGTCAAGGTACCCAATCGGACCCCAGTTCCAATCCAAAATGTCAAGGTACCCAATCGAACCACAGTTCCGATCCAAAATGTCAAGGTACCCAATCGGACGACAGTTCCAATTCAAAATGTCAAGGTACCCAATCGGACGACAGTTCCAATCCAAAATGTCAAGGCACCCAATCGGACCCCAGTTCCAATCCAAAATGTCAAGGCACCCAATCGGACCCCAGTTCCAATCCAAAATGTCAAGGCACCCAATCGGACCCCAGTTCCAATCTAAAATGTCAAGGTACCCAATCGGACCACATTTCCAATCCAAAATGTCAAGGTACCCAATCGAACCACAGTTCCGATCCAAAATGTCAAGGTACCCAATCGGACCCCAGTTCCAATTCAAAATGTCAAGGTACCCAATCGGACGACAGTTCCAATCCAAAATGTCAAGGCACCCAATCGGACCCCAGTTCCAATCCAAAATGTCAAGGCACCCAATCGGACCCCAGTTCCAATCCAAAATGTCAAGGCACCCAATCGGACCCCAGTTCCAATCTAAAATGTCAAGGTACCCAATCGGACCACATTTCCAATCCAAAATGTCAAGGTACCCAATCGGACCCCAGTTCCAATTCAAAATGTCAAGGTACCCAATCGGACCCCAGTTCCAATTCAAAATGTCAAGGCACCCAATCGGACCCCAGTTCCAATCCAAAATGTCAAGGCACCCAATCGGACCCCAGTTCCAATCTAAAATGTCAAGGTACCCAATCGGACCACATTTCCAATCCAAAATGTCAAGGTACCCAATCGGACCCCAGTTCCAATTCAAAATGTCAAGGTACCCAATCGGACCACAGTTCCAATCCAAAATGTCAAGGTACCCAATCGGATGACAGTTCCAATCCAAAATGTCAAGGCACCCAATCGGAGGACCCCAGTTCCAATTCAAAATGTCAAGGTACCCAATCGGACCCCAGTTCCAATTCAAAATGTCAAGGTACCCAATCGGACCACATTTCCAATCCAAAATGTCAAGGTACCCAATCGGACCACATTTCCAATCCAAAATGTCAAGGTACCCAATCGGACCCCAGTTCCAATTCAAAATGTCAAGGTACCCAATCGGACCACAGTTCCAATTCAAAATGTCAAGATACCCAATCGGACCACAGTTCCAATCCAAAATGTCAAGGTACCCAATCGGACCCCAGTTCCAATCTAAAATGTCAAGGTACCCAATCGGACCCCAGTTCCAATCTAAAATGTCAAGGTACCCAATCGGACCACATTTCCAATCCAAAATGTCAAGGTACCCAATCGGAGGACCCCAGTTCCAATCCAAAATGTCAAGGTACCCAATCAGACCACAGTTCCAATCCAAAATGTCAAGGTACCCAATCAGACCCCAGTTCCAATCCAAAATGTCAAGGTACCCAATCGGACCCCAGTTCCAATCCAAAATGTCAAGGTACCCAATCGGACCACAGGTCCCATCCAAGATGCCACTATAGTATGTCCAATCGACCACAGTTCCGATTTAAAATGCCACAGTAACCAATCGGACCACTGTTCCTATCCACACTGCTACCGCAATATTATACATTTATTTATTTCTAATATTTTTGGCATATATAATGAGACGAATGTGGTCCATTATTTGAAGCTTTGGAAAACAGACGCCAAACCGTGAGATAAAGCGGCATTTCCTTTTCCGCTTGCCCTGATGTACTTCCATCACTCTGTCTATTGACCGCTAAGTAAGACGGCGTGTGGGGCGAGAATGAGGAAATGGAGGTGGTTGCAAGCCGAACCAATCAATCGTGTCACTTTCCCATCACGCCTGGAGCTGGAACAGGAGAGATAGAGACAATCTGAGTGCAAGGGTAACTTTCTCCCTTCCCCCCCCCCCCCTCTCTCTCTCTCTTTCTCTCTCTCAGGCAGTGCAGATAAAGCTGCTCTGTGTGCTGGTCGTGCCTGCTGGGGAACATTACGGCAAAGCAAAGCAAACACACAATTATCATCGTACAGACACACTCCGAGAGCCAGAGAGAGCTCCATAAAGCCGAAAGGTCCCGCCTAGCGATGTATCATTAGAATCGTTCCGTCCCATTGACCCAGATGCCTTAATGAGAGAGACGGAGAGACTAAAATCACATTTCTGTTTCACACAGACAAACACATTTTCATTCTCTCTGCAGTGTGTAATTATAAACAATTTATTAGAAAGTCTAACAATTTTTAGTAACTTGCTCTACTTTTAGTAATGAGTCTTGTTTTATTCCTAAGCACACGTGAGGCCTGGAAGTGGATAATTATTATATATGATACAGCAAAAATGATGAGAATCTGGGTCAGCAGAGGTGGGAGAAATGCATCAGGGGTCAGGATTAGAGAGAGAGAGAGAGATTAAAGGGGACATGCTTTCGTTTGAGACTTTTCAAGGCTGATGGACAGTGATGTGTAAATCGTACTAGGGTGGAATTTTGACGAAAAGGTATTCGAACAAAAAAAACATGTAATTTGGTCTGGTATCGAGCGTCCACAGATCTGACAGATCCTGAAAAACCAAAAGACATCAAGTCCTTACTAAACGATATACAGTGCATGAAACTTGAATAAATATATTCTATATTCATTAAATGTAAAGTGAAATATGTCAAGCGTTTTTTGTTTTAAGTTTAATTATTATAACTTACAAAAATCCAGTATCTGAAAATATTACAATAATTCATTTCGAGCTTGAGTTCATTACTATTCATACACTATTAATACTGTGTATCTCTTATGAGAGCTTCACGAGGAGCGGCGTGAGGCTGGAGTCGGTGCATCCAGAGCCACCACACACAGACGTCTTCAGGAAACGGTCTACAGCTGTTACATTCCTAGTATCAAGACACTCCTGAACCAGAGACAACATCAGAGGTGTCTTAGCCGGACTGCAGAGAAAATAAACTGAAGGGGAACGTTGCTCAATGGTCCAAAGTCCTTTTTTCAGTTTAAAGTAAATTTTGTAATTAATTTGGAAATCAAGCTCCTGGAGTCTGGAGGAAAAGAGGCGCGGCACAGAATCTAAGCTGCTTGAAGTTTTCAAAATTGGTGATGTGTTGGTTCACTGTGTTTTATCAAGTCCAAAGTTAACGCGGCGTCTACCAGGAGATTTTAGAGTACTCCACGCTTCAGGCTGACGAGCATCATGGAGATGCAGTTTTCCTTTTCCAGTAGGACTTGCCCACAATACCAAAACTACCTCTAACCGGTTTGCTGACCCTGATATTGCTGCTCACCTGGCCTGAATCTATGACAAGAATCTATGAGCGATCGCCAAAAGTAAGATGAGAAGCATGCGACCCAACAATACAGACGAGCTGCTACCAGAGCAACCTGGTCTACAATAACGCCTCAGCAGTGCCACAGGCTGGTCACCTCCATGTCATGTCACACTGATGCAGTAATTCATGCTAATGAATTTTTAAGCTACTGGATTTTGATTTTCATGAGCTGTAAGCTGTAATCATCCAAATGAAAACAAAAAAGGCTTGAAATTACATATAATAAATATAGAGTATATGAGATATAAATATGAGAGTATTTAACCTTTTAAAATAATTGATAAAAGAAAAATGTTTTTCACAATGTTTTTCCAAAACCTTTTAAGATGCACTGTACACTCTGTAGGATGTTACTATAATACTAAGAAATCTATCATATTTGCAGGATCACAAATCATTTTCATCTTTGACTCGTATTCCAGGATTCTTTGCACTGCTCTGTTTTCTTTGTTTATTTATGTATCTATTTACTTATAATACTAGGACACAATCTATTCATCACAAGGCTACCTAGCTAGGCAGCATTTATAGTATCAGGGTAGAATACTCAGACATTTGTGGATTTATATATCAACCAATCATCACATCACAGATAAAACAGGCGCATCATTCTGCTCGACAATGTAGAGTTGTCCAATGCAGAGAATTGGACAGAGCTGTGTCCTCCTCCACCTCCTCGTACAAGCTGTCCTAACGTTGCACAAACTTTATTTTCATGTATTTATATACCCTCCTGTGCATGACAGAGAATCCTGTCAGAGGATGAGAGTTCCATGAAGAGCTTGAGGAACATGAGGAGCTCTCAGCTTTCACACGCCGCGTCTGGACATTTCAAGCATCTAAAATCAGCTGTCGCTTGGTACGTATCACACTGCCACTTAATTCCTAAGAGCTGATCAGATTGCAGGAAGAAGAGGCATGGCACACACACACACACACACACACACACACATAGTTTTATCGTTTATGAATAATAATCAACACCAGTGTTACTGGCCAAGGGTTCGATTGCACGGCCTGTCGTTTCTGACTAATACACACTGAAGGTGAAGGTCACTCTCACGGTCCTACACTGGGTTATGGCCAAGCTGAGAACATAAATATTACACATTAATCTTAAATCTGTCATAAATGATCAAACTTACATTTCCTATCATTAGAATGAAGTAGTGTATGGAGAGATGTAGTGGCTGATACAGTACATAGAGATGTCTGGAGAGACTGATACTGATAGGGAGAAACAGATGGAAAAACACGATGGGGAGACGAACAGATAGTCAGACTACGTCTACTCGAAAGATGTAAAAAAGATAGTCAGTCATAAGGGAAGAGAAAACAATAAGGAAGCATAGATAGATACGTAAATAGACAAAAGAGACGGATGAATAAGTAGAAGGACAGACACAGACATATAGACTACTGAACAAACAGACAGAAAGATAGACGCACAGCTAGACAGATTAACAGACAGACAAACAGCTACACAGACAGCTAGAGGGATATACAGATAGGCCACAGGAAAATAAAGGCAGGTCGATCGCTAACTAGATCTATTCTGAAATGGATCCCATTCTGTAACAGAACTGCCAGCTGTGTAACGTAACTTATATTCACTTTTTAGTCATGTTTAGATATTTACACAAAGAAAACACGCTTTTTTCACTTTTTCCATTTTTATATAGGATGGGATATAAACACACCAACAAAATTTCTCCACTAATGTGACCTCATATGAGAACTTCCATGACTAGTTGCTCAGCTGTGTTTTGTTCCCTGAGTGGGCGTGGCTCAGCAGTATTTGCTATACATACTGTAGTAGTAAACAGAGGAGTGTTCCTGCTGAGGCATTAACACACACAAACACTTTGGGCGAACTGTGAGATCTGGGCAAAAGTGTTGAAGAAAGAGTCAAATACGAGCCCTTTTAATGCGGCGTAAAATGGGTTCACGTTATAATGACCTGTATCCGACTTTGTTGCCATAACAACCGCATGTAGCTAGCGTGTTTAGTCGACCACATGTCAACTGTGCAGAGGCAGGTTTAATATGGGGAAAATAAAATGAAATGGCGAAAAAAGAAAAAGAGCGAAATTTAACGCTATGCAGGAAAGAAAAAAAGTTTTGTACAACTAAAAGAAAATTATTCTTTATTTTAATATAAAACACAGACTAGGAATGTGATCTGTGTTCACCATTACTAAAACCAAAACCACACATGATAATCCCTTACTCCTGTTCATCCATGTAAAAGCTAAAGCGCTAACACTCAGAGACATGTGTGTGTGTGTGTGTGTGTGTGTGTGTGTGTGTGTGTGTGTGTGTGTGTGTGTGTGTGAAAGTTTAGCACCAGGGAGTGAAGTGTGTACGTGATGAACATCCTGACAGAGGCTGCTTTAGTAGCTCTTCATGAATACAGATCGCAAAAAATATATATAAATATATATAATAAAGTGTGAATCTGTTTACCACAGAAACAGGAACAAACTACACTGTAAATATCACACATTACCAAGTCCGGTACTAAATTAGAAGTACAAACTCATGTGTAAAGATAAACTCACAATACACTGTTGCTGGGAAATATGCACAGTACAAGCTAGCTAATGGCTGAGGCTAAACATGCAGCTAGCTAAGACCTAGTTATTAACATTTATACACGCAAATAGGCAATAGAAGTGACACTCGTGACAATAATATGAGTATTTACCTCAGTTTTGTTGTGGAGACACTAAGAAAAGCCTCTGTGTGGCTTTTTTTTTTTTGTGGAGAATTTACTCTGAAATTACACTTAGCAACAACCGCTAACACTGTTAGTCACAGCTTGTCGGTTGTTAAAGTTAACAAACAAGGAACTGTGTGGGGTTTTTGTTATTATTTGTTGTTTGCAAAAGGAAATAATTGTATATATATATATATATATATTCATGCCATTTAAGACACAACCTGCTCCTCTGTGTTTAAGTATGAGAATCAGTGAGTGACTCGTGTAGATTATATCTCATACGGTTGTTATTACACAATAATGAGCTGTTATGTAAGCTCCTCTTACGTAGTAATTATTGAAAGCCTTATAGGTAGGCTACAGTTTAACGTTCATTACATGTGTGTGTGTGTGTGTGTGTGTGTGTGTGTGTGTGTGTGTGTGTGTGTGTGTTTGAATGTCCAGACGCTGTGCAATTTACTCTCTTTCAGGACTCCAAGGTCACTGCAGTAACCACACACATACACACACAACCTGAGGTAAATGTTAATATTTTTGCCACATTAACTGATTTATCACATCCAAACTAGCTTCCCAAAGGCTAGAATTGCGCTCCTTAGTGTTCTAAACCATTATTGTATGCAGTGCGTTCATGTATGTATGCAAAGTGTAAAGTTTGTTCGATCTAATTTGTAGCTTGATTGTGGGCGTGGCATGTCCATCTAGAGCTATCTAGTTGAACAGAGACTGAATGAAAAACACACTAATTTTAGCCAAACGAGCTAATTGTAGCTAACAAGAACTACCAAGCTAACAAGAACTGTTGTTTAGCAAAACAAGCTAAATGTATCACAATTTTATAAACATCCCGATGCGACGTTACATTTTTCTTTTTTCGGATTTCTTTACAATCCTAAACAAACTTAGCAAATAATTTGCTCCTGCCTCACAGGATGTTGTGCTGCCTGACAATGTGTGAATAGTTTAGAGTGCACCACCTGTAGGATGATAAAGGAACTGCAGCAGCTTATCAACTCGAATGCAACTGAAAATTCATTGTAAAGGTCACTGCGTTGAAACGTGCATTTGCCACATAAAAGAATGCAATACATCACTTAATTGCTTTTTTTCTCCCATCTCAAATAATAATATACATGAACATTATTGCTCCTACACTATATATATATACACAACATAGACGGCATTCGGTTCATTCGTTTTTTCACAATTTCAATTCTTATGCTGAAAAAATTTGTAAGGGAGAACATTCGTATGTCAAGGTACCACTGAATAGATTAACAGATAGATGGATAGATAGAACTTATGTATAGCATATAATACTACATACTAAATAGCCATCATTTATTGGCCTAGATTTATTCTATTGATTTTTAAACATACTGAATTGTACTGTATGTCACGTGCAAATAAAATATATCTTGTTCACCGTGGGTAATAAGTACAAGCAATGTGCACTATGTACATAAAGAGCACTATGTAAGGCGAAGGAGCAATGATTGGCAGGTGCATTATTATATAAGAAATGAAAAGCCATCCTAAATAGTTATACATAGGGTGCACTACATAGGGTGCAGTCACTTCGAAGGCCTATATAATGCACTATATATGTTTAAGCCTTATATATACCGAGACATTCAGGATGCGTGCATTAGCTAGATTATAAAGAGAAAGATAGATAGAGAGATTGAGAGGTGATGTTTTAAATGAATAATAGTACATTTATTAATACATAATACAAATATATTTAATACAAAATATTGCATGCATTATGGGTTCCAATAATCACACGATCAAATAATAAAAAATTATATATATATATATATATATATATATATATATATATATATAAAATTAACGCGTCTGTACTAAGCGCGCTCGCGCTCGTGCACTTGTTTATCAGGCGACGCAGCGCGCGACATAACGGTCACGTTTATTTATCTACACACAGCAAACACATCCGCACGAGCGCATCGCGAGCATGTATCTATTTAGTTTTACTGTTTATTCCTTTCTGTCCCACGCACTCACCCAGAACACGAAGGAGTAGACGATGAGCAGGGTTTTCAGGCACGTTATCACGGGTTTGGTCTCCATTCTCCTCGATGCCATACTACAGCGAGCGGGCGGTGCGCGTGCTGCTCTCGCTCTCCGGCGCGCGCCCCGGCCTCTCTCAGCGCTGCCGCTCTCAACGCCCGAGCCAATCAGAGAGCGCGACGCTTCGGCATGTCCCGCCTAGGCTGTGACGTAACCCCCTCCTCCACGCCTCTTTTGTTCGAATCACGTGACGGTGCACCAAGGGCGATGTCAGGTGCATTAGCGCCAGAGCTGAAAACGCGTTATATTACACCGAGCTGTACACGTTTATCAGTCAATCCTGTTTTAGTTATCATTCATGTTTGATGATAAACTAACACGAATGATAACTAGTCACAATACAGAAAAAGGCTTGTACGAGATTTAAGACGAACCCTTTGACGTGCTGCGGCGTTGCCACGGCAACCGGTGGAGCAACCGTCCTACTTTGCAATACTGTTCATTATGTCAGTGCTCGGTACACACACACACACACACACACACACCAATGAAACACTGTGATTCTATCCTCCCCACCCCACCACCACCCATTTAGTTCTTTGATTTTCTTTATTTTATTATTATTTTGCTATTTCTTTGTTTGTTGGTTTACTCTGTCTATTATTTATTTACCTACTGTTCATTCAGTTTGCTTATACTGTATATCTTTTATAAAATAATTTTGTTCTGTTAACTGTGAATAGTTCATTGTATAATAAAAAAATAAAGATTTCACACCTAAACCGTTATACTCTTATTCTTCCAACATTAATTTAAAAAATATTTCAATATGGGAAAAAAACCTATTTAAACCACTTTCTGTAAGCGGTTTCTATGAGTTGACAGCATATTACCTCATCGCAGTGCTTTAAATGTGATGCTATTTGTTTATTACTTGTTTTTCAGACTATTCTTCTAATATAAGGGAATAATTAGCAGAATAAAATTGAGCCCATGCTAGTCATTTATCGCTCAAAGAGCCATATGAGCTGAAAGATTTTTTTTTTTAATTATGAAATATAATTTAATACATTTGGAGAACCTCAACATACAAATTATCTCCCTTTTTTGCAATAAGAATTTGTAGTTTGTAAAAATTTGCATCACCATACAAAGCATTTTCGGGATTTGAACAAATGAGCCGAATCATGCCGGGTAAGTTGTGTAAGTATGTCCAGGAGCCGTTCAAAACTTGTTTGAGTCAGTGGAAAGCCAAGTGAACCGATTTGACAATTTTTTTCAATCAGTGTTTCGAAAGAGTCAACCAACGATACCAATGTTGTCTTTGGCATGCATTCTAAAGCTACATTTAAAAAAAAAAATTGTAATATTGGTAATATATTTGGGTGGCTGGAACAGACTACCTGCATTTACATTACTTCCTATGGGAATATGTGCACCGGACTATGAATTTTCACCTTATGAACTCACTTAAATTTGTATGTGGAACCGCTGTACTAGATACACTGCATTATAGTAGGTTACATGTTTGGCTAAAAAGACAAACTAAATATCGTTAGGTTACTTTTCTCTTCAGTTCAACATTTGTCTTTCCAATAGTCTTTTATGATTTAAGCCACTAAACATGACAGTGCTCCTAGCATTGTAGCAAACATGCTAACATATAAATATTATACAAGACTAATTAACGTTTATCCTACACAAGTATTTGAATAAACTGAACTGTCTAGATACTATAAGATAATAATAACAGACTAACGTGCTAATTAGCATTATAGATGACTTTAAAACTACAAACTAGTATTTTAGTCAACAGGATAAACCACGTGTTAGCATTGCAGTAAACTTACCAAGATAGTTTTACTACAATAAACAGGATTTAAAATCAACTAGTTGTTCAGTCGGTGCTTGATGTTTGTGTTTTACTGATATGACAAAAATGCTACATGTGTGTTAATGTTTTGATAAGGAAGTGCAGAAATAATGAAATATAAAGAAACATCGATATTAGACAAAGTTACTGTACATTCGAAAAAATTAAATATGTTCAGACTCCTCCGTGACTAAACAAGGAAAGTGAATTGCATCTCGTCTTCACTCTCCACATGATCAGCAGCGCAGTGTGAAATAAGTTCACACTTCTGTCTCAGAATTATCACGCTGGTGTTCACTATTGGCGGCCGCAAATTCACAACCTATTGCGAATGTGCCTGGTCATGCTAACGCTAACTGAAGCAACAGCTAATAGACTCCTAAAGCTCTTCATTAACATCAGTAAAAATGCTAAGGGACAGCTATTAATTCGAAAGTGTCTCACATGATCTCTCTTACAAGCTTACGCAAATTAATGTTGTAGAACTGAGGGAGGGAAACAGCGCAAGGATAGTGAGGTTATTTACAAAATGATAACCATCCAGCGAAATATCATAGACTAGCTCACAAACTAGCATTACAGAACACATACTACGCCATGATAGTTAGCCAGGCTAATCTACAAACTAGCAATACAGTCAATTATAAACTAACCGTAAACAAGTTGTTAGACAGTTGTTCTGCAGTGACTTGTTCTCAGATATTTGCGTTGTAAACTTTGCTAATGCAGTGTTCGCTAGTAGACGACACCTCACTGGAAGAGCTGGTGGGATTATGTACACACGTGGACAAAATTGTTGGTACCCTTCGGTCAATGAAAGAAAAACTCACAATGGTCACAGAAATAACTTTAATCTGACAAAAGTAATAATAAATAAGAATTCCATGAATGTTAACCAATGAAAGTCAGACATTGCTTTTCAACCATGCTTCAACGGAATTATTAAAAAAAATTAACTCATGGAACAGACCTGGACAAAAATGATGGTACCCCTAACTTAATAGTTTGTTGCACAACCTTTTGAGGCAATCACTGCAATCAAACGATTCCTGTAACTGTCACTGAGACTTCTGCGCCTCTCTGCAGGTATTTTGGCCCACTCCTCATGAGCAAGCTGCTCCAGTTGTTTCCGGGTTGAAGGGTGCCTTTTCCAGACAGCATGTTTCAGCTCCTTCCAAAGATGCTCAATAGGATTGAGGTCAGGGCTCATAGAAGGCCACTTTAGAATAGTCCAATGTTTTCCTCTTAGCCATTCTTGGGTGTTTTTAGCTGTGTGTTTTGGGTCATTGTCCTGTTGCAAGACCCATGACCTGCGCCTGAGACCCAGCTTTCTGACACTGGCCTCCACATTTCTCTCTAGAATCCCTTGATAGTCTTGAGATTTCATTGTACCCTGCACAGATTCAAGACACCCTGTGCCAGATGCAGCAAAGCAGCCCCAGAACATAACAGAGCCTCCTCCATGTTTCACAGTAGAGACAGTGTTCTTTTCTTCATATGCTTCATTTTTCCGTCTGTGAACATAGAGCTGATGTGCCTTGGCAAAAAGTTCGATTTTTGTCTCATCTGTCCATAGGACATTCTCCCAGAAGCTTTGTGGCTTGTCAACATGTAGTTTGCGGCCACGTCCAGGGAGGTTGGCTACAGTCCCATGGATCTTAAATTTCTGAATAATACGTGCAACTGTAGTCACAGGAACATTTAGCTGCTTGGAAATGGTCTTATAGCCTTTACCTTTAACATGCTTGTCTATAATTTTCTTTCGAATCTCCTGAGACAACTCTTTCCTTCGCTTCCTCTGGTCCATGTTGAGTGTGGTACATACCATGTCACCAAACAACACAGTGACGACCTGGAGCCCTATATATAGGCCGACTGACTGATTACAAGATTGTAGACACCTGTGATGCTAATTACTGGACACACCTTGAATTAACATGTCGCTTTGGTCACATTATTTACAGTATTTTCTAGGGGTGCCATCATTTTTGTCCAGGTCTGTTCCATGAGTTTATTTTTTTTAAATAATTCTGTTGAAGCATGGTTGAAAAGCAATGTCTAACTTTCATTGGTTAACATTCATAGAATTTTTTTAAACTATTACTTTTGTCAGATTAAAGTTATTTCTGTGACCATTGTGAGTTTTTCTTTCATTGTCCAAAGGGTACCAACAATTTTGTCCACGTGTGTACTTTTACAACCCTTCAAAAAAATTAATGTACAAGGTGTATAGCTTAATCCTATTTGCTTGATCCTGTTGATCCAGGTATAGCTCGTTCCCTTTTTCTTTTCAGAAACATGCTTATGTACACAGTGTCTCTGATTAAGATTTGCCTGCTCTGATGGAAAATCTTTTCATGCAAAATAAAGGAATTAATTAATTAATTAACAGAGTTATGTATTTTATATTGTTCAGAGTTCGGTATTAAAACCTTTGCCGTGCATTTAACTCAACTTATATAGTGTTTACTACAATACTACGGGAAGCTGGTGTTCAGTATAGACAAAATTAACGAGCCAGAAAAAAAATTTTTATTTATGTAAGTATTTATTTACAGAGTGCATCTGAATAGACCGTATTTACAGAACAAAATATATAATGCATACATGAAAGAAAGAAATCCTAAATTACTATACGGTTAGAACCCATCGGTCTATCACTGGGGCAATAGGAAAGTGTACATGGGGCAAATCAAATGAGCTGCTCAAGATTCTTGTTTTTTTTTCTTTTACACTAAAAAAAGACTTCCTGTTTGGCATTTTTGTGCTGTGGTGACTACAAAGACAGTATCTGTTTCCTTCCTTCCTTCTCTCTCTCTCTCTCCCTCTCTCTCTCTCTTCTATTTCCTTTTTTCTTTTTTTCCCTAGTCTCTTTTTCTAGCAACCAATCTAGTGCCCTCTAGTGGACGGTTAAGGGCAAGGACTTGTAATCAATGCTGTGAATGTGAACATGTCTAGTATGTTTTTTTAATGCGACATAGTAAATCCTTTACATTCACATTTACTCATAAAACTCACTGATTACAGGTTTTACAGGCAGTGTGTTTACGTGTGTGTAAGTCTACGTTTATATGCTCTGCTGCTTTTCTCTAGCAATCAAGCTAGTGGACGCTTAAAGGATTACAGTGACTAGAAATGAGCAATGCTGGAAACACTGACATGTCTAGTACATATGTTTTTATGCAAAAACAAACAAATATTTAAATAAAATAGTAAATCCTATTACCTATTAGTATTATATATTACATATACATATGGTTAGAGTTTAACAGTTAAATCCAAGTAGTGCGTGTAGTGCTGAGTTTATCTGGCGTGTTGCTGGAGTACGTGTGAACATTTCATCATCTTTTGGTTGGTAGAATCGTAACAGATTATGTGTGTGGACTCGTAGTGTTACAAGACAAAAGATTAGATTAAACACAAACTTAACACATTAAAACACTAAAGTGCACAGGTTTTTTTTTTTTTTTTTTTTTTTTTTTTTTTTTTTTGTCTTTTTTTGGTCTCATTTTTTGGTCTCAGAAGATAATGGTGGTGATGTCTAGTCACACAACACAACCTAAAAGGTCTCATGGTTACTTACAGCCCCTATTATGAGACATCATCATTAGGATTTTAAGGATGTTTGTCATTTATTTATGTGGAACTGATTAGCATACATTATTTTATTCATTCTGTGTAATAAAAGTGACTAGCTGAGATAATTGTCATGTAATCAATTAGTTATTAAGATTTTATTTATTTAATTAATCTACGCATTTGCACTCGGCTAGCAATTTTTCCGTCGTTAGCCACCTGAGTCACACGTGTGTGTATTCCAGTTTCTCCAACGCGCAGTCAGGATCTTGCACTAAGGCAAACAGCACACTCAGGCCTGACTCTGTCACACTGTTCCCATCAAGGTCCAGATCTCTGAGATGTGACGGGTTCGACATCAGGGCTGAAACCAACGTCGCGCAGCTTTTATCTGTGATCCCGCACTGAAACAGGCTGCACAAAGAGACGAGGGGAAAAGGCAATAAGCACTCTTTTTTTTTTTTTTTTTTTCCCCGATTTTCTCCCTAATTTAGTTGTGTCCAATTCCTCCCCGTCACTAGGGGGCGCTCCCACATTAAGGCTACTACTAACACTCAGCCGGGAGGGCCGAAGACTATCACGTGTTTCCTCCGAACCACGTGAAACCAGCCGACCGCATCTTTTCGAACTGCTCGCTCACCGTTGGGGGGCGGAGTCACACACTCGGAGGACAGCGCTATCCGCTCCCTTCGCTGCGCGAGCTCACAGACGCCCCTGATTGGCTGTAGAGCCATGGTTAATGTCGGAGCACTATGTACCTCCCCTCTGAGAGAGCTCGGCCAATCAACTCTAGACCTCCGGCTGCGAGAGGTTACAGCACCACCCGGGATTCGAACTAGCGATCTCCGGATGATAGGGCGAGTGCTTTTACCACTCGGAGGCCCATAAGCACTCTTTAAGCCATGTAAGGTAGGATATGATAAAAATGAATTTATTTATATTTAGAAAATATGTTCAACGCTATTATTAAACATATGCACAAATAGACTTATTTTATTTTTAATTGCATAACCATACGTAACTACAGCTACAAGTGATTGAAAGTTGTGTGTGAAAACTTGTGTCTTTAAGACTTAGGCACAATTCTGAGCATGGCCTATTCGCAATACAGGAAGTCCCTGATTTAGAAATGAGTTCCATTCCGGGAGCACGTTCATAAGTTGGATTCGTGCGTAAGTCCAACAAAGTGAGTCTTATACACCTTTGACACAAAATATACAATGTAAGGCTTAACACACAGGTTTGGTGTTTTGGTTCCACATTATACTCTCGTGAGACTGTGCCTTTAAATCGCTAGGGAAATCCTGGTGACGCAGCGGGGTCAGCTGACATCATTTCAAGGGAGCCCAGGACGACGTCAGTGGACAACGCTGCATAGTGTTTACTGCGCACTTGAACAGGTTCCATTTTGTCTCACTCTGTTTTGTTAAGGATTTTCCGAAATTAGGTTCATTCACCATCAGCAGATTTGTAACTCGAACATTACTAAGTTGGGGACTTACTGAATGTCATGCTAAAGTGCCTGGGCAAAAAAACAAATGTTGCACAATGTAATATTACATTGGACTGCCTTTTGCTTTGATTTACTTTGATTCCATGACATTGTTTCGATAAGCTTTTGCAACATCACAACATCTATTTTTGCCCAGAGTCACACTGATCTAGGTCTTGGACTGATAATATAAGAGTTGGACCAAGTCTTCTTCAGCACATCCCAAAGATTCCCACTGGGGTTTAAGGTCTGGACTCTGTGGTCTCCAGTCCATGTGTGAAAATGACGTCTCATGCTCCCTGAACCTCTCTTTCACACTTTGAGCCCAATGAATCCTGGCATTGTCATGTTGCAACATTCATGTTGGAATGTTGCCAATCCTGGCATCGTCATGTTGGCATCGTCATGTTGCCATCACTGAAGAAAACCTCCATAGATGTGATGTACTGGTATCACATTCAGGTCGTCAGCTGACTTAATTTTATTGCCTCATAACGTTGCTGAGTCTCGACCTGAGCGACTGAAGCGACCCCAGATCATAACACTGTCTCCAGGGGCTTGTACAGTGGACACTGTGCATGATGGGTGCATCACTTCCCTTCTTACCCTGACACGCCCATTGCTCTGGGACAGTCTCAATCTGGACTCATCAGGTCACATGACCTTTCTTCATTGCTCCAAAGTCCCGTCCAATTCTTCCAAGCAAACTGATGTCTTTTTTCCAATTAGCTTCAACAGCTGTTTAATCACAGTCCCTCGAGTTCTTTTTGTATTGTGTGTGTGGAAATGCTTTTACTGTTGTTTATCATTATTATTATTATTATTATTATTATTATTATTATTATTGAATTTCACTAAGTGTTTAAGTTATTTCCCATCAGGCTAATAAGGACAATAATTTGCCCCTTCCCGAACTAAATAATACATTTCCCACGTCCACAGGACCTTCTGAAATGGTTGTTTAAGAAATGAGGAGCTCCTCAGTGCATCAGTTAGGGTTAAATAACAGCCCATATTAATCGCTGCAGTAATCACTAAGGCTCAAGGCTTTTGCCTTGTTAAATCCAGTGATACTGTAGAATAAATCCAAAATAGTCAGTGAGCAAACAGCACACACTTGCACAACCCGACTCAGAATGTGTGCAATTTCCCAAATAAACATTGATCTAACTTTTGGACCTAAGGTGCCATCTCCATGGCCAAGAATACATTATCATGTGTATAAAAGCAGCGTCTGTGTCTCACCTGAGCATCTCCAGCTTGCACTGTGATTTCTTCATTCCCTCGCAGAGCAGTTTCACTCCTGAGTCACGCAGATTGTTGTTCCCCAGATCGAGCCGTGTCAGTTTCGAGCGGAGCAGAATAGTCAGGGCTAAACAGCTCTTCTCTGTGAGATTGCAACCCCGTAACCTGTGAGAGAAACATGACCCGGATGAATCGTCCCCAGACGTACCCGGGACTATAGACATCTCTTCTGAATCTCGGTCTGGACCTCACCTCAGGGTCTCCAGTCTGCAATGTGGATTGGTCTTCGCGGCAGAGAGAACGTCTATCACTGAGTTCTGCAGATTGTTGTTACTCAGGTCCAGTGTGTGTAATCTGCAAGAAGCTGACTGAAGAATGAACCGCAGGGCTGAACAACTTTCCTCTGTGAGATGGCAAGCCCGGAGCCTGAAGGTTCAGTAAGCAGGATTGGAATGGACTGAATCCATAGAAAACAACACCGAACCAATCACTTCATGTCCCGATGGCAAGATACTTACTTCAGTACCTCAAGTTTACAGTCTGTGATCTCGTATAGAGCAGCATCTTGAGCCCCGCATCCTTTAGACTATTGTTGCTCAGGTTCAGGTTTCTGAGACTTGAGTAGTTTGAGCTGAGAGCTGATGCTAGGAATTCACAGCTTTGCTCTGTGAGATTACAACAACTCAAGCTGTGAAGAAAAGACAAAACTAAATGCATAATGTCATTGTTTCAACGCTAAAACCCACCAATATGAGGATGGTGAACCCAAGGGACAGAAAACATGCAACCACACACATGCACACAATATAATATTTTTAAAAAAATGAATTACTTCAAAGTTTCCAGTTTACACTTTGGATTGTCCAGTGCAGTACAGAACAGATTTATTCCCGAGTCCCTCACGGCGTTGTTGCTCATATTCAGTTTTCGCAAACTCTCATTAGAATTTAAAGCTGAAGCCAGAATTCCACAGCTCTTCTCTGTGATTTTACAACCACACAGCCTGCAAATACAAACGCATAGCCTGCAACGATGTATAACACACTCGCTGAACACGAACATTCAAACACTCACGCAATATAACGTAAGAAATTACAATGTACCTTAGACTCTCCAGTTTACAGTGTGGATTCTCTAGAGCTTTGCAGAGAATCTTGGCTCCTGCATTGAAAAGGTCGTTGTGGCTCAGGTCGAGTTCTCTCACATTTGAGGAGTTCGAGCAGAGAGCAGAGGTCAGTTCTTTACAGCTTGTCAGTGAAAGATTACACCAACATAGACTGGAGAATATATGAAAAGAAATATGCAAATCAAAAACCATACATATATTGTATATAATATACAGTGGAACCTTGGATTACGAGCATAATTTGTTCCAGAAGCATGCTTGTATATCAAATCATTTTTCCCCATATGAAATAATAGAAACTCATATGATTCGTTCCACAGCCCAAAAATATTCCTATAAAAATAATGAATACAAAATACAAAGTAAAACTAAAACAAATTAACTTGCACTTTATCACACACACACTAACCGAATCACTGCTTGTCAGCAAACCTTTTTAACAAGGAAACTCTCTAATAACAATCGCTTTTGTCTCCTTTTGAGGATTTCAAGGAAATGTAGCATTGCAATGTCATTAAACAGATTGATCTTCCACACTGCTACAGCCTTTTTAACCCTTTTTCTTCATGGAGCTGTTGTTGCAGCACAGTTACTAGAAATCAGTCATTACACTTGGACACAAAATTAAAAAAAATATCCTTAAATTTGTTTCATAACATTTCAATTAAATTCATTTCTTCTAAAACACTGCAAATAAGAAAGTAGGCAGGAACCTTGGCAATATGGTGCCAGTCACTTGAATAGAAAGCAAAAGTAAGTGTTGTGAGTGTCCCCTTGATCAGACAGAACCATCAACCCCTTGAGACACACTGATTTGGTAGAACAACTTTGACTTGCAAGCCAAGCCTAAGCAGGAATGGGGCCAAATGTTACCAAGGACAGAACAGCAAAAATTGAGGAGTTAAAATGGTGCAGCAAGAATGGAGCGACTGAAGTGGTTCAGCAAGAATGGATGAATTGGTGTGGTTAAACAACTATGGAGGAACTATTATGGTGCAGCAAGCATGGGACAATTAGTGTAGTGAAGCAAGAATGCAGAAACAGGTGTGGTGCAACAAAAATGGAAGAGATGGTGTGGTGCAGCAAGAATGGAGGAACTGGAGCGGTGCAACAAGTATGGAGGAACTATTATGGTGTAGCAAGGTTGGGACAATTGGTGTGGTGAAGAAAGAATGCAGGAACCAGAGGCATGGAATAAGAATGAAGGAACTGGTGTGCTGCAGCAACAATTGAAGAATTGGTGTGGTGAAGCAAGAGTGGATGAATTGGTGTGATTTAACAAGAATGGAGGAGTTGGTGTAGGGCAGAAAGAATGGAGGAACAGGGAAAACATACTTTACATAATACTATATTAAAAACTCAGTATAAAAACTCACACAGCTTTTCTAGAAGCTTGGATGACTGGCAACAGCCTGAGGAAACACTGCTCCGACCGGTCATATTTACCAAGATTAAACTCATCCAGCTTTTCATCTGAGTTCAGCATCATAAACACCAGTGCTGACCACTGAGCTGGAGAGAAACTGACTCCAGACAGACATTTGACACCTTTGCTGTTCACATACTTCTGGACCTCCTCAACTAGTGATTGGTCGTTCAGTTCATTGAGACAGTGGAACAGATTGATGGATTTATCTGGAGAGGGATTCTCCTTGATCTTCTCTTTGATGAACAAAACCGTTTCCTCTTTGCTATGAGAGGTTTCCAAGGGGGTTATCAAACCACGCAGGAGAGCCTGATTGGAGTTCAGTGAAATCCCAAGAAGAAAGCGAAGGAAAAGGTCTAGATGTCCATTTTTGCTATGTAAGGCTTTGTTCACAGATTTTTTGAGGAGGTCAGTCAAGGCTGAGCTCTTGACAACATCTGATTGTTCAGTGATGTTGGACATGCAGGTGACGAATACGTACAAAGCAGCCAGAAACTCCTGGACACTAAGATGCACGAAGCAGTACACCCTCCCGAGATAGAGTCCAAACTCTTCCCTGAAGATCTCGGTGCACATACCAGAGTGTAAGGACACTTCTTTGACGTCTATGCCACAATCCTCTAGGTCATCCTCATAGAAGATCAGGTTGCCTTTCTTCAGTTGCTCGAAAGCAAGCTTTCCTAAATCGAGAATTCTGTCCCTAGTTTGGTGGAAACCCATTTCAGTATTTTGATCGGATCTTTGAGCTCTGTGCTTGGTGTGATAGATCAGAAAATATATGAACATTTGTGTCAAAGTCTTTGGGATCTCTTTGCTCTCTGCTTCGCTCAACATTCTCTCTAGAACAGTTGCTGTAATCCAGCAGAAGACTGGGATGTGGCACATGATATACAGGCTCCTCGTTGATCTCAGGTGGGAGACGATTCTGTTAGATAGCCCGGGATCAGCGATCTTCTTCCTGAAGTATTCCTCCTTCTGAGGGTCGCTGAACCCTCTTACCTCTGCAACCTGGTCAACACAATTTGGGGGGATCTGATGGGCTGCTGCAGGTCGTGATGTTATCCAAAGGAGAGCAGATGGAAGTAGATTCCCCTTGATCAGATTTGTCAACAACACATCCACAGAGGCGGGTTCTGTTCTGTCCTGCAAGATCTCATTGTTCTGAAAGTCCAAAGGAAGACGAGTCTCGTCCAAACCATCAAAAATAAACAAAACCTTGTACGATTCATAATCGTGTAAGCCTGATGTTTCTGGAAAAAAGTGACAAAGAAGTTCCATCAGACTTAGTGTTTTCTCCTTCATCAGATTCAGCTCCCTAAAAGGAAGAGGAAATATGAAGTGGATGTCCTCATTCGCTTTTCCTTCAGCCCAGTCCAAGATGAACTTTTGCACCGAGACCGTCTTTCCGATTCCAGCGACTCCTTTGGTCAGCACGGTCCTGATGGATTTGTTTGTTCCAGGTGAGGGTTTAAAAAGGTCATTGCATTCGATCGGTGTGTCTTCGCTTCCTGCTCTCACGGCTTTGGCCTCAATCTGTCTCACTTCATGTTCATTGTTGATCTCTCCGCTGTCACCTTCTGTGATGTAGAGCTCTGTGAAGATCTCGGCCAGAAGTGTTGAGGTCCCGAGTTTTGACAGTCCTTCACTGATGCACTGGAATTTTCTCTTCAGAGTACATTTTAATTTCTTCTGGCACATGGGGATCATTTCTAAGGAGCGCAATGAACAGTAATTAGCACAATCATAATTTTTTGGCAAAGCAGATATTGACATAGATACAGTAGGCTCTGCTTTCGCAACAGTCGGAGAGAGTCGCTCTTACTGCTCTGTAGTGTGTTCGCCTGGTCATGGAGTTCCATGTTCCTCAGGACATGCAGTGTGATTTTCAGTACAGCCTGCTTCACACTGTTCTGCTCATCTTCATCCTTCACCTCGCTCTCAGAGCATGATGGAAACAGCATCTTCCAGACCCTTTTCATCTCTTCCGTTATCAGGGCATGAACATTCCACTCCACCTCCTGAAAAGAGTCGTTTAGGTTATTTATGTTTCTCTGAACATGTCTCCAAAACATTTTTTACGTAAATAGCGTAAATCTCACAAACGGTACATTAGGTTGACGGTAGTGTCACAGTTAAACACAGAATAGGTTCCAAATTCAAAATGAAGGAATCAAAAACAGCCGAACGGGTTGTTAAAGTTCCCATAAAAACGTACACACCTTGAAACTGTCGAAACACTTTTCAGTGAACACTTCGGCTCTTTCATACGGCTCACTGTAGGACTCACTGGAAGTCATACGACTTCCCTTTTGGAAAGAAAGCGGTTGCTCTATAGATGTGTCGCTCTCCATGGACACACAGCTGGGTTCTGGGGATCTAAAACACAACACCTAGATACCAAGTCCTTCCTGTCCCTTCTATCCAGACAGCACAAAGAGATTCTTCACTGTCCTACCTTGCCCAAGATGGAGACTTCTCCTTTTGGAAAGAAAGCGGTTGTTCTAGAGACCGACTGCTCTTCATGGAGACGCAGCTCGGCTCTGGGGAGCTAAACCACAGCATTAGCTCAGCAAAATCTAACCAGAAAACAAGTTTTGCTAGAATGTGGTTCGGTTCTTACTGTATTGGAGTAGAAGACTCGTCCATTGGGAACTGAACAGGTTGCTCTTTAGACCAGTCACGCTTCAAGAATGCACCACGGGATACATGCGTTCTCTTTTTTTCACCCAGTCTTAAAAAATATACATATAAACAGGTCCTCAGTACATTTTAACATTGCCAGATATTTTATAATCACACAATTGTGCTGATATTTAACAAATGACCCAAACACTATGATTGTATTATAGTATTGGTGCTGATTTTATTTTTTTATGTTATACATACAATACAGAAAATGTGTGTGCCAAAGAAAGCAAGTCAGCCATTTTTTTTAGAGATGATTTTATTTGTGCCCCAAAAATGGCTTTGCGTTATACAGTCTCGCTTCAAACAATAATCATTTGAAATGCAAATTATTCATATCTCTTAATAAGTATCGATACTAACATTGGTGTAAGCACATGACCTGTAAAAACTGTTGCTTAAATTAAAGCATTTCATGCAAAATTAGGATTTTTTCCCCCCAAAATTATTAACAACAGTGGTTTTGTGTAAATGCTCAAAATTAGAAACACACCTTCTGTTATGTGGCCATAAAACATATTTAAAAAAAAAAACATATAAACCATAAAACCATAGTTTGTTCAGTTAAAATAGATTCTTTTAAATCTGCCTAATAATTATTGTTAAACATTCACCATTCAGATTCCAGAGCCACCTCGGTGCGGAGATGGTATTTGATAAAAGCTTAAAAAGTAAAAAAAAAAAATCTGTAGTGTCCGTAACCATGTCAAATTCAAGTTGCAATATCTTAACAATTTAGCATTTCAGAATAAAACACTTTTTCAGCTTTACGTCTTTTCATGTGAAACCTAAATCAGCCAAGTTTCATCTGAACGATAATTAAGATTGTTGAAAGATTTGAATTTTAAAAAAGTTACAGACACTAAAACATAAAAGCGCATGAAATTGTATGTAGCTGATGTGTTTATTTATTTATTTATTTATTTATTTTTGGAAAATATTTGCAAAAATATAGCATGGATCAGGACATCGAGAACATGAAGTAATTATGAAACAACGGTGTTACACTCGATGTCTGAAATCTGAAATGTCACTTTTGCATCTACAGTACAGTAGGTGAGACACTTTTTATCCCTGATGCCATGTTTTAGGCTCATTGCTACTGATCAGCATCCGGTCTAGTTTGCATCACAGCCAGCAAGAACGTTAATAGTCAAGAGTAGTTAATGTTTTTCTAGATTCGATTCAACTTTATTGTCATTGTGCAAAAATGTTTTCCGACGTTCCATCTTTGTTCCTTGCTTTAAAAAGTACAAATAAAAAGACGCTACTTTGACATCAGGAACTATAATCAGCGTGTGAGTGGAAATTAAGGATTTATATATATATATATATATAAAGGTTCTTCCAGTTCAGTTTGATACCCGAACTGTAGTGTTTCTGGTTTAGTGTGTTGTTGTCAGGTTTTATATGGCGTACTGAGGACCTGCGTGAAAACTCCTGCCGTAATGTGATATTATACCTTTTATCATCGTGCAAGTTTGGAGACAAACTCATGCTTGGAAACGGCGTCTGAACAGGGTCGAGGCGGCGGAGCTCTAAAACACGACACGCCGGATCTGATTCAACAACATCATGTCAAGATCTCAAAGTATTCACAGTTTAAAAAAGAATCTAACAGAATGACCTTCCTTCATTACACAAACTACAGATCTAATCTGAGATCAGATGTGATTACCAAACCGGTATCATAATCAGGATGGTTTCCAGCCCGCGCTCATCACACAGTGTGTTTAAGACTCGTTTAGATCTCCGTAATCACATACTCACAGTTTGACTTTCAGATTTTTATGCACGTCCTTGTGTGCTGGAATCCATCTTCCTCACGCGCTTCACGTTCTCTACTGATTAAGTGCAAAGTCCACAGGAAGCGAGGACAATAAAAGCAGGCGGGACGCAGCGAACACCAGAGACAGAATCCTTTACCGAAACAGATTTCTGATGTGATTCGTGTGTCCGAGTGAAATAAATGACAAGCAAACGTGATTATTAGCCGCTGTACTCGTGCTAAGACGGTTTTAAAAACCAGCATTAATGCAGATAGTGAGGACAAAATATGGTTTAGCGAAATGTTGCATGCTAATGCTAAAACAGAATCTTGGAGTATCTAGCCTAGCTCTTCGTATAAATTCAGTTTTGAGTATTTTCAAATATTTTTTAACACGATTACAGAATCCTTTAGAGTTACAAGAGTTTAGAGCTTTTATTAATTTATTTAGTTAGTTAAAATTATGGAGATTATATCAAAGCAAACGTCATTGACTGAAGCTCTAAATGTATAAAAATGACACTTTTCAAAAATTATATTCAAAATCGTTTGTATTTCTGTAAAGCTGCTTTGTGATGACTTTCACTTATCAATAAATATACAAATAAAAATAAATAGAACTGAATCAATATTAGTGCACATCACCAGATCCCTTAAAGGTTCGAGGACTCAAGAAGAGATTTTAAATTGAACATTTTTTAAAAGCTAAGAGCCTTTTTTAATATGCACCAAAACCCTTTTCTAAGAAGCTGTGAGATTCGTGTAACTGCCAATGATGCTCATTATTTTCTTCTTAATATCCCGAACGTGTCGGGGCTCCGAGCCGAACGCTTTCACTGAGCTCTAACCCCAATCTGCACCCGATATTAATATTCTCGAACCATCTCCAGGCTCCTCCTTCATCACAGGCACAATTTCACAATTCATTCAATATTCAAACGTTACGAACCATTAAAAGCTAGCTAAAGTTAAATCCAGTGCTAATCAGAACCACTGCTCGCTCGCTAACGCAGCGCTACGTGAAGGCGCCCACATGGCAGTTTTTAATTCTTAAAAATGATAAGAAATGCTTTTAGAAACTTGGATCAAATTGTTTGATCGGCTTGAATGTCCAGATTGATCTGTGCGCTTTCACTCCGCTCTGGAGAAAACGAGAGGTTTTAATGAGCACAATCTCAAAAGATAAATGTTTTGCTCTACGTATCAACTGTGCGTTTGCACTTCATCTAGATTTAGTTTCAGTGACGTCGTAATCAGTCTGCAGTAAAATAATAGCTCTAACCGCCTTGTAATAGTAAATCATTTTAACAGCGAGTGTATCTGATTCTTCTTTCAGTACGACTGCGGAGTGATTCATGCGACGCGAGCGATAATCAGCTGATTCCTCTCTTGTGAACCCGCGACTCTGATTCGAAAGTGTCCCGCTTCTCTTCCTGCTCCGCTGAGTCTCTGGCTCAAATCTTATCATCAGTCCTGGTCATGTGACTACTGTAGGGAGGCCTTTGGGAAATCGTCATGAAAAACCTGAATACTTTACACAGATTATGTTTAATGCGTTTATTTTTCCGGGATCGGTCCCGATTTACAAAAAATCGTTGAAATAAATATTTGAATAATCGTTCAAACATTCAGCCATTGAAATAATTGTACATTTATTATAATTACAGTATAAGCCAGAGACAACTTTAATAGCAATAACGGAAATCATAAACGATGTAATAAAAAAATGGAAAATGAATTCTACAGACGTCTAACAGTCGCAGTACAGAACTATTCTGATTTTAGGCTCGTTATTAAACATCCTCAGTAACGCGCTCAAGCTTTCCTGGAGAGTTTTCTGTTCCTCACTGACATCAGTCAGAACCTCAGATAGACTGTTAAAGGCCCAACAGGGACAACTTGTGGTTGTGGGATGTGAACCTGGTGCATCCTGAACCGTAATCCAATGCTATGACCCGAATACTTGCATGTAAAGTGAAATATTTCAGTTTTTTATTTCAATGATCACAGTTTACTCATGAAAATCCAAAATCCAGATCAATCAACTAAGGATTTCGAATACAGAAATGTCCAAGTGTGTGTCACTGCTGAGGCGTTTCTGTAGCCCAGGTTACTTTCATTTACACTTAAGTGTCTAAGCGACTTACAATCTGCATTTCATTAGAATGTTATTACAAATCATTAGTACGGACATAAACGTTTATTTACAATATTCTGTTGCAAAAGCTAGAAATGAGTGAGTGGTTAAACTTACATTCACAGATATTTGAAGACATCTTCCCAGTCTGACTATTTTAAATCAGATGATCATGTGACTTCTGTTTCTGATTAATAAACACGTTGAAACACTGCAAACAAATTGCTCGCGATTTAGATTTCTTTTGTGTTTAAAAAACCACACACAATTCAAGACATTCAATCAAAGATATTTAATAACCAGTGCTAATTAATGCAAAAATTTACCTCCACATAGCAGGTTACAGCAAAACAGAAATCTCATCCGTTATCTCAACTGTTAGCCAAGAAGCCAAGTGCTTTCGGTCTCAAGTGACATCATTAACTTTATATAAAAGTACAGCGTCAGTTTCCTTAAAAACAGTTTTAACATAAAAAACAAGAATTAATGATCCAGTATTTTTCTTGTACCAGTGAAAAATGTTAAGAGGGTTTTAAACGCAACAAACTGTATTTTCTATTCACCCGGTCAGTTTAAAAAAAAAAACTTCAAACGGCTTGTAACGTCTCAGCTTTGGAAAAGGCACACGGGTCCTAAAAGCTCCGGTTACTGCAACATCAAAACACATTATTGCACCGTCATGGAGATTTGGAGAAATGAGGTCAGAAACGTGATCCAGGATCATATGGCAGGCAGGTAGCTAAACAGGAATGTTGTGTGCTAGCTGCGTGACGCTATGTTAGCATGCTAGCACCTCGCTGTAGTGCAGAATTGGATAATAATAACTTTTACTCTTAAGAAAATCCTACACTCTTATAACACTACGCGAGAGTTGTGCGTTCAGCAACTGTCTTGCTAGCTAGTCATGTTAGCTAGTAGCGATGCGCGGCTCGACCCACCACCTGCAGGACCGGCGCACGGGTCAGGTGGGTTCAGGTGATCCATGAGTGACAAAAGTGTATTTAGAGTCAACATAATTATTAATAAATATACAGAGAAAAATCACTTTCTCTCTCTGTCATCACACACACACACACACACACACACACACACACACACACACACACACACACACACTGCAGGCAGATTTATTATTACACACTCACTTTTCCTTCGAAATCAAAAACTCATGATCCGCGCATCACCGCTAGCTAGCAAGTCGGCTAATTTTTAAAATCTTTTTAAAACACTGAAGTAGTGAGTTTTTTTAACTGAACACCGCCGTCTGCATCCAGCTGTGCAAAATGATTTGGTCTCAAAGTCAACGCCACTCGACTCTAAACTAATCCACGCTGAGGCCGGTGACTTCCTGTACGCCGCCGTGTTCAGTCTCGCGGTAAAGTCACAACCGGCTCGGCGCCGTGTAGCGAGTCACAGATCTCGTTGCTGATTGGAGGAGAGAGAGAGTGAGAGCGTCAGGCGTCACCGCCCTCGTCTGGGTTGGTGCTCAGGAGCTGTAGCCCCGCCTCCACGCTGTCTGTGTGTCTGAAGCCTGGAAGTTCAGCTGCTAATAAAACCTCCAACACCGAGTACTGGGGAGAGACCAGAGACAGCAGCATGAGGACGTTCACCAGCAGCATTACATCACCGACACACGACCCTGACGTCTGGAGCAGCAGCGCCGCCGTAATTACTCGGCAGAGAGAGACGGCGAGGCAAAATAAATGAACTCAATACGTTTTTTAAATTTTTTTATGTGGCACGTGGAGGCAAGAAGACTGGAGCGAGATCTGTGATGTCTGAGTGTAGACACCACGTCCTTCAGTATTCACCTTCAGTCCTGAGAAGACCAGAGAGACGCCGCGAAGCTTAAACTGTCTCAAGAGATCTCGCAGTTCAGCCACCACTGTGTAGTCGATACCGCTGACGTGCTGACAGTCTAACAGAACGCAGCGAGGAGGACATACTGCAGAGAGAGACAGACAGAGAGACAGACAGAGAGACAGGCAGAGAGACAGGCAGAGAGAGAGGCAGAGAGAGAGGCAGAGAGAGAGGCAGAGAGAGAGGCAGAGTGAGAGACAGAAGAGATACAGACAGAGAGACACAGAGACAGGCAATAAGATGGACAGAGAGAGAGACAGACAGAGAGACAGACAAAGACACAGATAGAAAGACACAGAGACAGACATGAAGAGACAAAGAGAGAGACAGTCAGACAAACAGAAAGAGAGAAAGAGCGAGACAGAAGGACAGAGAGACACAGAGAAACAGACAGACAGAAAGTGAGACAGAGAAAGAAAGTAGGAAACAAAAGGACAGACAGACGAAGAAAAAGAGAAAAACAGAAGGACAGAGAGACAGACAGGGACATATGGATAAAAACAGACAGACAGAGAGACAAACATACAGACATGGAGACAGGAAGAGACATTTCATAGAGTAATCCACATATATATCTATGACTCTTCTGTATTGTGTGTGTGTGTGTGTGTGTCACCGTGTAGCGCGTGTGCACGCAGGACGTCACTGACGCGCTCTACAGCAGGAAAATGGATTCCGCTTCCCAACTCCACCACCAGCACGTGATGATGATCCGTAACCTGTAAAACCAGTTCAGAGCTTCACACTCCGAGTCCTAACGAGTGTTAACGAGGCGGCTTCGTTACCGTCCAATCAGAACACAAAAATTATTATTATGTTATTAACAGACAGGGGTGTTAACGTGTGTGTGTGTGTGTGTGAGAGAGAGGGTTAAGGGGTCAGAGCTTCACCTTGAGCTCAGGTGCAGCCGTAAGATACAGCAGCATGAGCCCCGAGACCACGACGCCTCCCATGATGCCGTACTGCACCTCCCAGAAACTCAGCAGGAAGGTGACGGCGAAGGGGATCAGGTCCGGCCCTGAGACGGAGGAAACAGAGCGTGAAGGCGTGACCGGGTGCGTGAACGGTACCGTCGGTACGGAGCGGTGCGGACGGATCCGGAGACTCACTTCTGACTCTCCAGAGGCGCGAGGGGACGCCGAACTCCACCATGGGAGCGACGGCGCAGATGATGACGGCCGCCAGCGACGCCTTGGGGATGAAGGAGAACAGCGGCATGAGGAAGGCGAGAGACAGGAGCACCACCACGGCTGAGAGAGACACGGGGACAGAGACAGGGAGGGACAGAGACAGGGTGTTATACCTCTGGAGTACCACGAAAGACCGCTGGGTTTATTCCCATTCATATAACTGCAGTAGGGCGTCTGGTCAACTCTCACACACTCATTCACACACCATGGGAACGACAATAACCGCAATCCGCAGGACTTTGGACTGTGGGAGGAAACCGGAGAACCCTGAGGAAACCCACCAAGCACGGGGAGAACACACACACACACACACACCGAGGTGGGAATCAAACCCGGACCCTCGAGCTGCGAGGCGACAGTGCTGACCACTACACCACCGGGCCACCATACCACATATGACAAGGCTTAAAACACACACACACACACACACACACACACACACACACACACACTCTAATTAACTGTAACTACAAATGATTGAAAACATTCTTCAACTGCATAACATTTGCTACAACATTAGCTGACGTTTAGATACTTGTGCTTTTTGCATGTTTACGTTTATGTGTGTGTGTGTGTGTGTGTGTGTGTGTGTGTGTGTGTGTGTGTGTGTGTGTGCGCGCACCTGTGACTATGCCCCCTGCAGGTGTACACACTCCAGTCTGAGAGTTTACAGCAGTTCTACAAAAAAACACAAACACCTTGTACTTACACGCATTCCTAACACACACACACACACACACACACACACACACACACACACACACACACACACACACACACACACACCTCCCGAAGCTGCCTGTAACGGGATACGCAGACACAAATGACCCCAAGATGTTGGTGAGTCCTGAAAATACATCACACACAATATTAACTGTTTATACAGAACACACACACACACACACACACACACACACACACACACACACACACACACACACACAACAGACCACTGTGTAGGACACACACCGATAGCAAAGAGTTCCTGGTTGGCATCGATGCGGTAATTATTCTTGCTTCCTGTAAACACACACACACACACACACACACACTGAGTCTTTATTAACTCATCTATAACGGCGTATAAGCGAGTGTGTGTGAGTGACCCGCGCGTGTACCGAACGCTTTAGCGATGGCGATGCTCTCCAGGACGCCCATCAGCGGTACCACGGCGAGACCTCCGCCCAGATCCTGAGGAGACACGTGATTGGTCAGTGACGTCACATGATCAGTTCCAGCCACATAGATTCAATTCAAACGGTAACATTTGTTCAGGAACGAAGAACCGCACTGACGCGCGCGATCTGTCCGAACGATATCAGTGTGCCATTGGCCGTCGTCTCAGAAAGGGGCGGGGCCGAGAAAGGAGGAAGTCCTGCAGCCGTTTTCCCCGTCAGAGTGAAGAAGCTGTGACCTGTGACCTCAGCGGCGTATGCCACGCACGTCGCGGCTAAGACCACCAGAGCGTTCCGGACTGAGCGCGCAGACACACACACACACACACACACACACACACACACAGAGAGAGAGAGAGATGAAACTTCAAGCCACATCAATCAATTAACAGCCTCGTGATTCATGAATATGCAAATAAGGAAACGCCCTCGTAGCTCCACCAGGTCCCGCCCCTCCTCACCAGTCGCCAGCGTCCAGACCAAACCGCGAGACACCCTCACCGAAACGGACGCGTTCTCCTCACCGCGGCCCAGGGAACTTTTCATCATCGTCATCATCAGCAGGAATACCAGACAGCCCAGACCCAGGAGCACGTCTCCAACCCTGAGGACAAGAGGGACACCAGAGACACCGCGAGACAAAGGAGAGAGAGGAACGAGAAAAAAGGAGAGAAAATGAGGTGCGAGGAAGAAAAGATGAGAAAGAAGAAAAGAATGAGAGAAGGAAAGTTTTAAAAACATTTAAAAACATTTTGAGACTTATTTATTAAATTGTAAAAAAAAAAAAATTATTTAATTGGGAGAACCTTTTTTTTTTTTAAATAAATAAATAAATATATGAACATAAAGTGAGATTTTAAAATGAGGTACAAAACAAGTATATTTAAAATTAGATTTAAAAGTGTTTTAAAAATTTGTAAGAAAATGAAAAGAAATGAGTAAGAAAGATTTGGACTGAAATGATGAGAGAACAAAACAAATATAGATGGAAAAAGAAAATGGAAACAAATAACTAATATAAATTTGTTCAACAATTCCAATTTATGTCTGTTCATTCCAGCATACACACACTTTATTATTATTATTATTATTATTATTATTATTATTATTACTCCTGTATTACACACATTTCACACTTTTTTATTTTAATACGCTTGTTTTTTTTACTTTCCTTTTGTTTACCTCTGGAATTTCCTTCAGCATCAGTAACGTCTCTGTCTTTCTATATTAAACTCGATTTCAGTCCCCTCATCCTCATCACTCACCTGGCCTCAGGAAGTTTCTGGAAAGTGTAGTAGACCTGCAGAAAGAACTGCTGAGGAACGTCCTTCACACCCAGGATGTTCTACACACACACACACACACACACACATTAGGTTAAGTATATTTAATTGATATTATTTGAAATATAAAGCAAACTGAAACTAATTGTAGAAAGTGTTTGTGTATGAACTGTCCACTGTGCAGGACATTTCCCATAATGCACTGAAACTGATGAAGAACCTCAGACTGGTGATGAGAATCATCATTTACACACTTTATTTACTGCTGTAAATAAACCGAAGTGAGAGTGTGTGTGTGTGTGAGCGTGTGTGTGTGAGCGTGTGTGTGTGTGTGAGCGTGTGTGTGTGAGCGTGTGTGTGTGTGTGAGCGTGTGTGCGCATGTGTGAGTGTGTGAGTGCGGGTGTGCGTGTATGAGTGCGGGTGTGCGTGTATGAGTGTGTGTGTGCGTGTATGAGTGTGTGTGTGCGTGTGTGAGTGCGTGTGTGCGTGTGTGAGTGCGTGTGTGAGTGCGTGTGTGAGTGCGTGTGTGAGTGCGTGTGTGAGTGCGTGTGAGTGCGTGTGAGTGCGTGTGAGTGCGTGTGAGTGTTTGTGTTTGTGTGTGTGTGCGTGTGAGTGTTTGTGTGTGTGTGTGTGTGAGAGTGAGTGTGTGTGTGTGTGTGTGTGTGTGTGTGTGTGTGTGTGTGTGTGTGTGTGTGTGTGTGTGTGTGTGTGTGTGAGTGTGTGTGTGTGTGCGTGAGGGAGTGTGTGCGTGTATGAGTGTGTGTGTGTGCGCGCGAGTGTGTGTGTGCGTGTGTGAGTATGTGTGCGTGTGTGTGTGTGTGTGCGTGTGTGTGTGTGAGGGAGTGTGTGCACGCGCGAGTGTGTGTGTGCGTGAGGGAGTATGTGTGCGTGTGAGGGTGTGTGTGTGTGAGGGAGTGTGTGCGTGAGGGAGTATGTGTGCGTGTGTGTGTGTGTGTGTGTGTGTGTGAGTGTTAGTGTGAGTGTTAGTGTGTGTGTGTGTGTGCTGTTTGTTTAAGCACACTCACTTTGACCTGCCCGAAGCCGATGGTCACGGCCGCTGCGCAGGTGAAGCCCTTTATTACAGGGTAGGAAATAAAGTCCAGCAGGAAACCTGGAGAGAAGCAGCAGTGATCACACGCGGTGCTGTTTCAACTGAAACACGGATAAACTGTGGACACGCAGAATTTAATACGCTTATTGAATGAGATCCAACAAAACCTGTGACACGTGCAGCGCCCCCTAGTGACCGGACTGTTATCTTTATTTAATTGGCTTATTCACGATGTTTCTGTTGGTGTTTGAGCCGTTGTGTTTTGAAGAAAGTCAAACCTTATTAATAAAGTTCTGTTTACTCAAATCTATTATGTTGGTTTGTTTTTTTCTGTTTACCGAGTCTCAGTAAAGACATGGCGAGCTGGACGACTCCACACAACAGCGCCAAAACCACGGCGTACACCGGGTCTCCTCTGACGTACAAATAACACAGCAGAGACATGATGGCGGTCGGGCCCAGGGTGATGTCCTTAGACGTCCCGAACACACAGTAGACGAAACCGCCCATGAAGGCGGAGTACAGACCATACTGTAGAGAGAGAGAGAGAGACAGAGAGATGGAGAGACACAAAGAGAGACAGAAACACAGAGAGAGAGAGAGAGAGAGAGACAGAGAGAAAGAGAGATGGAGAGAGAGACACAGAGACAGAGAGACACAAAGAGAGACAGAGACACAGAGAGAGAGAGACAGAGAGAAAGAGAGATGGAGAGAGAGACAGATAGAGAGAGAGAGAGAGACACACAGAGACAGAGACACAAAGAGAGAGAGACAGAGAGAGAAAGACAGAGAGAGAGAGAAATAATTAAAATACACTGTTCAATCCTCTATCATTAAAATTATATGAAATATATAATGTAAAATTGGTGCAGGTGGTGTAGTGGTGTAGTGGTCAGCACTGTCGCCTTGCACCTCCAGGGTCCGGGTTCAATCCCCAGCCAGGCTCGATTCCCGTCTCTGTGTGCATGGAGTTTGCATGCTCTCCCTGTGCTTGGTGGGTTTCCTCCGGGTACTCCGGTTTCCTCCCACAGTCCAAAGACATGTAGGTTAGGCTGATTGGGGTTCCCAAATTGCCCGTAGTGTGTGAATGAGTGAGTGTATTTGTGTGTGTCTGTGCCCTGCGATGGATTGGCATGTGCCCCAAGTCTCCTGGGATAGGCTCCGCCCCCCGTGATGCTGAATACAGGATTAAGCGGATAGATGATGAGTGAGTGAGTGATATAATGTAAAGTTAAGAAGGTGGGGATAATTAGGATGATGGTGATAATGATAATAATAGTGATCCAGCATCCCCATTATCACAATCATCCCAATTATCCCCTTTATTCCCATTATCACCATCATCCACCACCATAATGGGGACGATGGGGATAAAAATAATAATAATAATAATAAGCAAAATATTGGTGATATTTGTGACCATGGTGGTAACGGGGGCAGTGAGGATAATTAGGATATTTCATGTAATGGGGATGTTTCTTATAATGAGGATGATGGTGATGAGGTGGGTGGGGATACTGGTTAAGATGGGAATGTGACACCACCACAATGTGGTATTTGGGGCAAACTGCAAGTTCCCCTTCTAATTCAGGAAAATGTCAAATAAAAGTGTGACAGGAAACAGAAACAGGAAGTAGAATCTGAATTATGGAACCCTGAGGTTAGATTTTGTATTAAAGTTTGCATTTCAGTACGTAAGTCTCGGCAAGAAAAGTTCACATTTTAAATGTGTATACGATCTTTTTTATCTAAAAAATGAAATATTATCATGTAACAACTTCATAGATCGATTTCCCCAAACGTTATGTCTCAGTGTGATTAAAGGTGTAGCGGCGAAGCGATCACCTGCACGGGTAATCCGGCCACCTCGGCGTAGGCCAGAGCCTGAGGGACGGCGGTCAGTCCCACGGTGAGTCCCGCCAGCACGTCCATCTTCAGCCAGCTCAGACTGTACGCCGGCAGCCACGTGAGGACGGGAAGGCGTGAGCGCAGCGCGGCCTCGGGGCAACATCTCGCCAAGCAGCGTCTCAGAGTCCCGCAGAACCGCGCCATCGCCATGTTCCACGGAATGTTCTGGAATGTAAACCTCTGCATAAGATTTCCCACAATGCTGTTTAACGAAGGAGAACCCGAAGAAGACGACACCTGCTGAACCTGTTCCAGTCTGGACACCTGAGTCACAGTGTAGCAGATGGACTGCACTGTTCTGTGTGTGTGTGTGTGTGTGTGTGTGTGTCTGTGTGTATTATTTAACACAGGGTGTGTCACTTTCCAATTATGCTCTGTGTGTGTGTGTGTGTGTGTGTGTGTGTATTATTTAACACAGGGTGTGTCACTTTCCAATTATGCTCTGTGTGTGTGTGTGTGTGTGTGTGTGTGTGTGTGTGTGTGTGTGTGTGTGTGTGTGTGTGTGACACAAAGAGAAACACTGTGTAAATGAAAGTTTCATGTGGTCTGACTGAAATAATCTGTGTGTGTGTGTGTGTGTGTGTGTGTGACACAAAGAGAAACACTGTGTAAATGAAAGTTTCATGTGGTCTGACTGAAATAATCCGTGTGTGTGTGTGTGTGTGTGTGTGTGTGTGTGTGTGTGTGTGTGTGTGTGTGTGTGTGTGTGTGTGTGTGTGCGAGAGTGCCGCGTCTTTACTCACACACTCGGAGATGATTTGTCACATGGTGGAAATTCGACTCCAGCTTCCTCCTCATGCCACTTTCATCTAGAAAAAAAAAACAAAAACATGAGGAACAGTGTGTTAAAGATCGACCAGTCACACAGATAAGGCCACGCCCACAAACGCACCACATGACTACTGACTAAGCAAAAATATCTTTCATTCCAGTGCGTTAAACTTTAACAACACACGATTTCTGTGGATTTTTTTTCCCTCATATTATTCTTATTTACTTTGTAATACAGAGGGATAAAAGTATTTGCCCCAACCTGCAATGACACTGAATCCAAACACACACACACACACACACACACACACACACACACACACACACACACACACACACACACACACACACTTCAGTATGGAGTCAGTCCGCCTTTCTTTTTGCAGCTCGAACAGCTCGCACTCCTCTTGGAAGACAAGACATTGGAGTGTTTCTGTGTGAGTTCATGTCCATTCCCTCTGTAGAGTGTTCATGAGGTCAGACTCTGATGTTGGACGAGAAGGTCCGGCTCACAGTCTCCGCTCCAGTTCATCACAAAGGTGCTCGATGGGGTTTGAGGTCTCAGGGCTCTGTGTTGGGGCCGCTCGAGTTCTTCCACGCCGAACTCATCTAACCATGTCTGTATAGTCGCTGCTTTGTGCACTGGGGCGGAGTCATGTGGGAATAGAGAAGGGTCGTCCATAGCATTGTCCAAGATGTCCTGGTATGCTGAAGTATTATATGCTTTTGTCCATATATTGTGCAACTGTTTATCGGTCTGTACTTACGCTCCTGAGAGTGACTTTAGAGCACGAGGTCAGCTTGTTTATCAGAGCTGTTTATGATCATGTCTTTTGTCATATGATTTTCTCACACACACACACACACATATGCACGCACAATCTCCTTAGAGAAATTATTTCGACTGTACAGATAAACAGCCAAATCCCAAATCCCTCACATACACAATAACACTAACCCTGTTAATCCTGGTTATTTAATATTAATCATAATTGTATAAATGGACAGGTTGTGATCCAGCAGTGTTGTGATCCAGCCCCTCTAACGGAGTGTGTTATTTGTTCTGATGAAGGACCTGACTTCAGTAATGTACAGTGAGTACAGTAACACGTGTGAGTAACAAAGTAACTAAACATCACTGACATGAAAGAGATCAAAGCAGAAACAAGAGAAACAAACCTTCAGATGTTTCACCGTTGTTTATAAACACTGACTGCGTTAAAGATCCTGAACGAACTGATTTCTCACCTGAGACTCAGAGACAGTGAGATCTCACACCCGGGCTGCGGCTTCTCTTCTTATGAAACAGAGACGAAGCCAAACGTCATGCTCGCGCGCACACACGCACGCGCGCACACACTGGGGTTGCCAGAGCGGATAGAAGCCCCGCGCAGTGGCTGTCGTTACCTCGTGCGTGGAGTTTGCATGGTCTCCTCGTGCTTCGTGGGTTTCCTCCAGGTACTCCGGTTTCCTCCACAGTCCACAAAAGACTTTGGACCGAAGAGATTTGGTTAACGGCCTTCCCAAATTGTCCACAGTGTTTGTGCATTTGTGGGTGTGTGTGTGCATGTGTGTGCCCTATGATTGATTGCCATCCCGTCCATGGTGTATCCTGAATCCCCTCGGACAGGCTCTAGACCTCCCATGGCACTGTACAGCAGTCCGTCTCTAAGGGATGTTAATTAGCTAAATAATTAAATCAGGCGTGCTGGAACTGTTGCCTTGCACCTCCAGGGTCCGGGTTCGACAAAAACATGCAGATCAGGCCTTCTCAAATTGTGACTGCGTGTGTGAATGTGTGTGCCCTGTGATAGATTGGCAACCTGTCCTGGGTGTACCCTGCCTCGTGCCCCAAGTCCGCGGCAATAGAATACAGGATAAAGCAGTATAGCTGATGAGTGGAGTGAGTGAGGTGTGCAGGAAGCCGAGAAAACACTCAAATGTGTTGATCAGGAGCAGGAACCACCGCTGTACAGGATAAATTCAAATTTCAAATTCAAATTTTATTTGTCACATACACAGTCATACACAGTACGATATGCAGCGAAATGCTTAGATAAGCATTGGATAAGCGCTATAATGAGTGACAGTACTTTTTCCTTCTTCTTCTTCTTCGTTGAGATGAGAGGAAAGAGAGTTGATGCTGAGAGGAAACGGGAAACGCGTGGAGAAGACCGAGAGAAAGTGGGAGTGCTGGATAAAGCAGATGAAAAGTTCAAGTGAGAGGATGATTTATCTCATTTCTCAATAATATTCTACGTATTATTTCTGATTCTTGTTTTTAATGTATTGTGACTTCTCACAAACTTTCACTTATTGCATCATTCTGCCATTAACATTCTGCCATATTCTGACAGTTCTTTAACTTATTGATGCTTAATTGCCTCATCTTAATATCTTAAGTTATCTTATGACTTGTTTCATTGTAACACAGCTCATATTCTGAATTACGTTCTGAGAATTTATGGGGGGGGGGAATTTTTGTTATGCGAATTTTTTCCGGTTGATTGAATGTGCTGCATGTTTTATTGATTATAAACTTATGTTAAGTTAAAAACTAAAGACAATGTGCAAATATGAATATTACAACACATTTGAAAAAGTCTATACACTCATAGTTTTCATAATTTATCTAAAATATTTCATTGGAATTCTAATATGTTTTAGTTTAATGCCAGATAATAAATCCTTTTAATATGACTCGTTTGAAGATCAGCCTAATAATAATAATAATAACAACACTGAAGGTGGAAGTTTGTTAAAATGGCAACCTCGGGGGTCATGTGATCCGTGTCACGTGACACCAGCAGGCGGAAGTCGTTGTGTGGTTGCGGAAAAAAAAAGTCTGCAAATTCTGTGGTGGAGATTGTAGGGAGAGAAGAAAAAACAACCTTTTTAGCTTCTGTGAAATAAATCATGTTATTAAAGACAAGCGGAAAGTCTGCGGAGCTTCACAGCGAGTCAAGAGGCGCGATTTAAACCGTTTCACCTAAAAGTTTGCTTTATAAAAGGCGGGAATGAAGGCGTGCGTGACGCTCGTGACGCTGCTCGTGACGCTGCTCGTGCTGTGTGCTGGGGGGGAGGGGGCCAGGCACGCGCTCCTCATCATCGGTAACAGCTGGACTTAATTATTCAGTAAATATCATTTTAATTAGAAGGTCAGCGGTGAGGTGTAATGCCGGTTCCTGACCAGTAGTGCGCGCTGCAGAGATCAGTGTCAGTGTATTATAAGAGCTTCACTCACATTAGTAGCTATTTGCTTCATGACTTTTATCAAATCAGGGTATGACTCTGTGACTATGTCATTCTGTAAGCCAGTGATGATAAATCGGTTATGTAAAGTATTTCCAGGAGTTCATTTGTTCCTCCTGCAGCCGACGACGCCGGGTTCGAGACCGAGGTCTACAACAACACGGCGGTCCGAACGCCTCACCTCAGGGCTCTGGCGCGGCGCGGCGTCGTCTTCCGGAACGCCTTCACCTCCGTCAGCAGCTGCTCGCCCAGCCGCTCCACCATCCTCACCGGGTTACCTCAGGTACCCAGACGCCACCCCGCGGCCCGCCCCGGCCGCCCCGCGGCCCTCGTCACGTGACCGAGTACAGACCTGTCGCTTTTATCTCTTGTTGTTTTTCTTCTTCTCCTCCTCAGCACCAGAACGGGATGTACGGCCTCCATCAGGGCGTGCACCACTTCAACTCGTTTGACGGCGTTCAGAGTCTCCCGCTCCTACTGCAGCACGCCAACGTCCGCACCGGTGACCAACGCTAAACTCTCCGTCACTGACAAGTTCTCGTCGTAGTTTAGAACAACAGTAATCAGTACAGCAGCACACACACCCCTTTAATAAAGCGCAAACCAGTCTTTACAAGCTCTGAGGGATCGGTGAAGTGCAAGCTGCAGACCTAAATGACTTTTTATAAAATAAATAGTTGTAAAAGTAGAAAAAAATAGAATATCTACGCAGATCTACAGAAGACCAAAGTGAAATTTTCTTTTTTTATAAAGAAATAAACCATAAAATTGAATTCATCAATAATAACTATTAATCACACAGCTCGACTTTACACACACACACTGAACTTCTCACACACACACCTCTGAGCTTTTGATTCGCAGAATCAGGACGAGTTTACGGCACGAACGTCCTCAAATTTCTATCGACTTTTATATTAAAATAAGTATTTCATTTTCAAAACATTTTAAATAATAAAAAAAAAAAAATGTTACCTCCCCACATTTCTAACATATAAAAAATGTAATCACTGGAATTTCATGTTCAATACATAAATATTTAAAAGTTATTTTATAGAAAGGACCTTTTTTTTTTCTCACTTGATTTAGTTTCTGTTCATATTACGAACAAATTATAGGTTAAGAAATAACTTTTGTTTGTTATTTATTTGTTTACTAACTTGCCTATTTATTTAACATTTTTAAATAGTTAAATTTTTTGATGAGTTCTTAATGAATTTCCTGGTCAGGCATCATCGGGAAGAAGCACGTGGGTCCGAGCGCCGTGTACCCGTTCGACTTCGCCTACACCGAGGAGAACGGCTCGGTGCTGCAGGTGGGCCGCAACATCACCCGGATCAAATTGTTGGTGAGGAAGTTCCTTCAGGAGCAGCGCGAGGAGAGCAGCGGAGGAGAGACCCCGCCCTTCTTCCTGTACGTGGCGTTCCACGACCCGCACCGCTGTGGCCACTCGCAGCCTCAGTACGGCCCATTCTGTGAGAAGTTCGGCAACGGAGAGAGCGGCATGGGGAGGATTCCTGACTGGCACCCGGAGCGCTACACGCCCGAGCAGGTCAAGGTGAGGACATGGGGGAACAGGGGGAACACGAGCAGGTGTGTTGCAGATGTTTGTTGTTGTAGTATTTAGCTTATAAAGTCATTTCTTTATTTCTATAATCTGTTTATTTTTGCATTGTTTTATTTATTTATTTGTTTGTTTGTTTGTTTGCTTGCACTCAGGTGCCGTATTTCGTCCCGGACACTCCGGCGGCTCGCGCGGACCTCGCTGCTCTGTACACCACCGTCAGCAGACTGGACCAGGGTGAGTGTTTCACTTTCCCTCACTGGAGTTTGAGTCATCAGTATTATATATTTATTATAATATTCAGGCTGTAAATATTAGATTTGGGTTTCAGTAGAGGTTTTTTTCCTGCAGGTATCGGTTTGGTCCTGCAGGAGCTGAGGGACGCCGGGTTCGAGAACGACACGCTGGTGATGTACAGCTCTGATAACGGAATCCCGTTTCCTAACGGACGAACCAACCTGTACGATGCGGGCGTGGCCGAACCCATGATCATCTCCTCGCCTGAACATCGGGAGCGCTGGGGACAGACCAGTGACGCCTACGTCAGCCTGCTCGGTCTCTCTCTCTCTCTCTCTCTCTACCACAAACACACACACACATATATACGTACACGCATTTGAGGTTATTTCCGCAAATGTAAACACACTCCAGTGAGATTATTATTTAAGACTGTTCCTTTGTTGAGAACTAGTATTTAAACTGTGGCATGTTCCTGCGTGACGTTATCTGACCACCAGATGGAGCCATTTACCCTCAGAAGCTCTAGTGACTCTTAATTTTCCATCTCAGTTACATTTACATGCAGTCTGATAATATTCTGATAATTACAGTATAGTAATAATAATCTGATTATTGTAATCAGATAATTTCATAATAATTATACTCTTTTGATAGTAACAATAAAATAATGACAAAAATCTGATAATAATATTAAGGTGATAATTATTGCAATATAACAATATGAAAATATTAACCTGGAAAAAAACATGACATAACATGATAATAATTATAATTATGTGATAATAGTCTGATAATAATATAGTTTGAGCCTTATAATCAGATAATAAAAATAATCCAGTAATAACAGTAAATTATATTTGTGATGTTATAATATAGATAATAATAATAATTTGCTTATAATGTGATAATTACGATCCAGTTTAAATAATAATTGGGTATCTGTTATTATCTAATGGTAGTAATATTATATGACCACAATAATTATTATTATTATTGTTGTTATCTGACTATTACTTAATTGTGGTTATAATATTTGATTATCACAATTAGATGATATTCAGATCATAATAATAATTATTATTATTTTGTGATTGTGATATAATCAAAATCAGATACCAATAATTTTCATTATAATCTAATAATAAATAAATAATTGTAATAATGAAAAAAAAATCTGTTGACATCATTCTGATCATTTATTCATTATGATCTGATGATAATTAATTTAAAGCGTATTTCTGTGAGAACTGGTTTGGGGTTTTATTCGCCTGTTGGAAGTGATCTCTCTCTCTCTCTCTCTCTCTCTCTCTGTGTGTGTTTCCTCTCAGACGTCACCCCCACCCTGCTGGACTGGTTCTCGGTGCCGTATCCCCCCTACAGTCTGAGCGGCGGCTCCCCAGTCCACCTCACGGGCCGCTCCCTGCTCCCTGCGCTGTCCTCCGAGCCGATGTGGGACACGACCTATGGCAGTCAGAGTCTGCACGAGGCCACCATGTACTACCCCATGCGTTCGGTGCGGCGCGGACGCTTCGTCCTGCTGCACAACCTGAACTACCGCTCGCCCTTCCCCATCGACCAGGACCTGTACGTCTCGCCCACCTTCCAGGACCTGCTGCAGAGGACGCGGGCGGGCACGCCCACCCGCTGGTTCAAGACCCTGCGTCAGTATTACTACAGGGAGCGCTGGGAGCTGTTCGACACGCACTTGGACCCGGCCGAGCAGAACAACCTGGCATCGGATCCCCAACATGAAGCCATACTGGAGCTCCTGAAGGACCAGCTGGTGAAGTGGCAGTGGGAGACGGAGGACCCGTGGGTCTGCGCTCCGGACGCCGTCCTCGAGGACAAGATGGAGCCGAAGTGCAGGCCGCTGTACAACGAGCTGTGAAGGATCGGCGCCTTAATCAGTTTCAGCTCGCAGACTGTGAAGCTTCCTGCAAATTCCTGCATAAAAACCTTGTTAAAGATCATTGCTGTTTTTTTCCTTATATGGGAAAAGAAAATCCTCTTTTTTATATATATATTTTTTCATGCACAGCACTTTTTAAAAAAATCAAACGTACAAATATGTACTATAGACATTATTTCAAAAATCATGAAACCACACTAATGTAGAAGTGATTAAAAGACTGTTTCTTATTAAAACAGATGACTTGTTTGTGTTGTCATACAGTGGAACTTTGGATTACGAGCATAATTTGTTCCAGAAGTGGGCAAAAACCAAATCAAATTTTCCCATAAGAAATAATGAAAACTCAAATAATTTGTTCCACAGCCCAAAAATAAATACATAAAAATAATTAATACAATATATAAAGTAAAAATAAAACAAATTAACCTGCACTTTACCTTTAAAAAACGTAAAAATAAATCCCGACAGATAAATGTTTCCGTTTGTGCGCTCAGGTGCTGTGTGTTTGTGTGTGTGTGTGTGTGTGTGTGTGTGTGTGTGTGTGGAACTAGCCCCTTCCCTCACCTCATCTTACACAGTAAAACTCCTCCTCCCTCCCCACACCTCGCTTTTTAAATTTCACAACAAACAACCACACAATGGAAACACTGTTTTAACGGAAAAAAAAGACATCTCTTTAATGACACTTGCGTGAGTGCAGGCTAACGGAATAACTGCTGTAAAGTAAAGGGGAAAAAATGACAAATGAACCAGCACTTTACCTTTGAAAAGAATCGCGGTAGAGCAGAGTTTTCCGTGTGAAGCAGAGAGTGTGTGTGAAGCCGGGGAGGGGGCTGTAAAGGCAAGAGAGTGTGTATGTGTGTCAGTGTGTGTGTGTGTGTGTGTGTCCATGTCAAATTAGACACGCGCGCACACACATAGGCGACACGCTGAAACGGAGAAGGAGATGTTGATTATACCAGTAAAAGACGAGCACTAAGACCCAGCAGGGGAGACGATTAGCCACAATTCCACAACGCAAAAGAGAGAAAAATCATTGGCTCAGTTGTGATCACGTGACGCTCTGTGTCAAAACAAGAGCGCATGCGTGACACATGATAGTCAGCACTCGTTAACCAAGACTTGCTCGTTTTTCAAGTCAAAATGTATTAAAAATCTTTGCTTGTCTTGCGGAACACTCGTAAACCGCGTTACTCGCAATCCGAGGTTCCACTGTATTTGTGCGTCATATGATCGCGTCTTAGAGAGAAGGCTTATAGTAGCAGCTGCAGAGTTGCTTGTTTCGCTGCAGAAGATTTGTTTTAAAACATTACGCTGAAATCATTGTCAGGATCAACTTATCGCAGCGTTTATGCTAATGTCCACGCCTCCGCCCGTCAACCATTCAGCGGTTAATCCTGATGATATAATACGGATTATTTTGGACGGTTAACAGGATGCTCATTATGCACTAATCTCGGGATCAGGGATTTGAGATACTAAAGCTACGCACTGCAACTGACAGAGTATCTTAACTACGTCCTGCTCTGGAGGAACTCCTCAGACATTCGACCAAAAACACAAACTTAAAACTGAAAGCTTGTTTTAAATACTTATAAACAAATTGCTTTTTGAATTTTAAATGAAAGGCCCCGACCCCTTTCACTGTCAAACAGCGAGCTTGGCCTGTGTTCGCGTATTCAAATCTGATTGGCTCTTGGAATTCATTACACAATAACTCTTTTTAATCTGTTTAAATTGAACAATGAAAAGGAAAGGAAATGATGAGGAAATTATTTCCTTTGTTTTCTTTAACAAAGGGAATAATTCTCTCACTTAAAAGCAGCCTGAGTGATTACGTGTTGGGTGTTGGAGTGTGCATGTGTGTGTAGTTTTGACCCCTTAGACAATCGTTGCAGCCTTGCTGTGTAAATGTTTTATGGAAATATGAAAATATTAAATATCGCTCTTTCAAAAATATCTTTACGTTTCATACACTGGAAGACCAGAAACCAGTCTCAGAAAAATGTCTGTCTGTCTGTCTAGACCGATTTTGTCTCAGCATCACGCAAACCTGTCTGTACAGAATTTACTGATCTCTGCCTGAAGTTTAACGTGCACCATAAGTGAAATCTAAATGTTGAGCAAAAGCGATGTAAACAAACAAACAAGCAATGTAAACAAACACCTGCACCAATAGATATTAATGAGAAAAGATAAAGTGAATATTTTGACTGGGATTAGTTCATATTTTCACTTTGGCTGAAATAACAGCGCTGAAGTGGTAGAAGTGAATTTTAACACGAGTCGTTTTAAGACGAAACTTCATCTTTATCTGATCGACTTTTTCCATTTCTCATCTGTGATTCTCTCTCCGATTACTGAACAGCGAGTGTGTTTGTCTGAGCACCAAAGAAGTCCAACTTAGTGTAAACAAGGCGTAAACATAAACTTGTCTATTTCCTTACTCCCACTTTGACTGTAATAAGATGAAATAACGGTGGATTCAAAATCTTGCCATGAAATCTGTGCATTTTGTACAATTTCCTAATATTTCACCTCCAATAGAGTGAAAACCAATAATGTAAAATGATGTCACACCAAACAAAATTTATAAAATTACAGTCCAAAAGGTTAAGCGGGTCATCTTTGTTTCAGACAGACATGTACGTGGGCTTCGACCTGAAATAATAATAATAATAATAATGATAACATCACTGATTACATTAAAGATCAGCAGATTATTTTTAGCTTTAATGTTTTAACTGTTTCTACAAACTCTCTAACCGTCACTGAGGTGTACTAACATTTAGGAAAGTCTCCACAGAGACCCCTCACCTCTGACCTCAGGGGGTTTGGGGTCCTTTGAACGTGAATGTTTTTTTTTAAGTGACTCAATTTTTTTTTATGTTATTCAAACACATGACGTCATAAGTAGTAAATTTACGCACATCTGAGGAGCCTGACGCTGGAACTCCACACTGACTGTCAACTCTCTCACTCTCACTCTCTGTGTGTCTCTCTCACTCTCTCTCTCTCTCTCTCTGTGTCTCTCCACCGGAACCCTGAGCCTCCCTGATGTTGAGAGCGCGCACCATGACGCGCTCCGGGGTGATGTGTGTGTGTGTGTGTGTGTGTGTGTGTGTGTGTATATATAAAGCCACACGGAGGCGCGTCGGGACTCAGAGCACCTCCTAAACGAGATTTACCTCACACACACACACACACACTACCCACCAGCTGAACAGGTGCTGATGATGAGGACGGTGATGATGATGAGGACGGTGAGGCGCGCGCCGGTGAGCTCGGTGAGGTGCGCGGTGATGCTCGCGGCCGTGCTGCTCTCGTGCTGCCCCGCGGACGCCTGGTACAAGCAGGCCACCGGCCCGAGCTACTACTCCGTGGGCAGAGCGTCGGGTCTGCTGTCCGGCATCCGCAGGTCTCCGTACGTCCGCAGGTCCGAGCCGGAGTCCGCGCTGGAGACGGGAGAGAGCACCGGAAACGGCGTCGGGCCCGAGCTGAGCGCGCGACACACACCTGTCCTGAAGAACATGGTAACTCTCAGATCACACCTCACACACACACACACACACACACACACCTTCCCAGGTACAAACTTTACGCGCATCACATTTCACCTCGCATTCTTGTTATTATTATTTTTATTATTATTATTACTGTTATTTTTTAATGTTTATTTTGTATTATAATAGCTATTGTTGTTTTTCTATTATTATTATAACAGAGTTCTGCTGTGTCCTAAAATCCCACAGTGCAGATGTCGGACTCTACAGTAAACAGCTGTACAGATGTGGAGCGCGTGTCCACGGCAAATTAAACACGCGCCGAATAATTCAGCTTCATTTAACACCTGTAATGAGACAGAGATCTGATCTGGAATGAAATTGGACCTGCTTCTGCACTGGACATCTAATGTACAAGTCAGAACTCAAAGAATACAGAAAAACAAACAAACAAACAAACAAATGTAAAGATGCGCGCGCTTTTTTTTTTTGGCAAAGACGCGTGTTTATTGACTTATTTATCCATGACGTCATTTAAATCAGAACACATTCCTTATCTCGAGTCGAATAAAAGCAGTTTGTTTATCATATAATAATAATAATAATAATAATAATAATAATAATTAGAAGAAGAAGAGGAGTGATGATGATGTTTCCCTAACTTGATCCTTTAGTAAGAAATCTATTAGATATTTAAATGCTAGACGGCGAAATCTTACCGTTTTACATTTTCTTTCCTTTTTGTTCACTGAAGTAAATCAGATGTTCAGAGACGTAAAAGTCTGAGACAGAAAGCGCGTGCTGAATCTGTTTTCCCGCGCGCGGCTCGCGCGTGTGTGTGTGTGGGGGTGTGTATGTGTTTGCAGGCCGTGTGCATTAAGGACATCTCCCCGAACCTGCAGAGCTGTGAGCCGGTGCAGGACGGATGGAGCACGCTGCGGTGCCGCGCGGAGGTGCTGCTCGCGCTCGACTCGCTCGACTGCCTGATGGCGTGAGCGCGGCGCGTGAGCACCGAACACACCCGCTCGCCCTGGACAACCCCGTGTAACTGAGTCTCCGGGACGAGGGTGGGGAACCTGAAGTCTTCTGAAGACCAACTTCCTGATATTCCAAAAGAAGTAAAAACCCGAAACAGCACCATTTAGACGCTTTTTAAATATAATTTTATTATAATTTTAATATAATTTTATTGGTGCTCTGTTTAGTACCGCACGTTCTGGGCTGTTTATGATCTCCATTTCCACTTGGACTCCTGAATGTTATTTATTTTATATGTGTGTGTGCGTGTGTGTGTGAGTGTGTGTGAGCGTGAGAGGAAAACAATATCCCTTCAGTAGCCAAATGTGTGTGTGTGTGTGTGTGTGTGTGTGTGTGTGTGTGTGTAAATGTGTATAAACTGTTTAAAGAATGTCATTTTATTTATTAAACACAACAGATAATTAATGCGTCACGTTTTTGTTCCCACATGTGAAAGGCTAAAGAGACACGAAGGTGCCAATATTTTTGAGAGAAGTTGCAGTTCTGTGAAAATTAATCAACTGATGATCGTTTCAAAAGTCTCAAAAGGACATCTATTTACATAAAATATATGAGGCACAGGATGATGTGTGTCTCTCTCTCTCTCTCTCACACACACACACACACACACACACACACACACACACACACACACACACACCTCTGCACAAACACAGAGCACTGACCGCTTCATCTCTCAACAATAACGTCATCGTGACGTCACATCCAAAGTAATTAAAAAAAAGTAATAAACAAGTAAATACATAAATAGGAGAGAAATTCAACACCCTTGGTGCATGGCCTCGTGACAACAACACTACATTTAAACAGATCATTGCTGCACTAAGTCATAAACAGTGTGTGTGTGTGTGTGTGTGTGTGTGTGTGTGTGTGTGAACCCAAGTGTGTTGTAAAAACACACATTTCCTCCTGCTGATCATTAACTCGCAGCTCTTTCTTTGGTCAACGTTATCAGGAAGAGAAAACACATGAGCATGAGCAAATCGACCAGCATAGGACACACACACACACACACACACACACACACACACACACACACACACACACACAGACACTCAAGCACTCTGAAGCATGGACACTATCATGGAATCATTAATTCAGTATATAAAAGGGTGTTGAAGTCAATGCAGGACTTTCGATTACGTAGAATAACAACACAGTTCTGAGAATAAACACTTTATTTCTCTATATAATCTCCTGCTACACTAATGCACTTACCCCAGCGTCTCAATAGTGCTTGGACACCATCAAGGTAGATAGTGTTCTTAGTACATCTGGGGCCGTGATCGGACTGCCTGTCTGATTCACGTCTGACAGCCCGGCCTCCCTGGAACAGGACTGTACGGCGGACGTGGCAATAACGCCCAGTCGGGTTCCTGTACTGTGCAAGTGGTGCTGGTGAATGATTGTGTGTACAGTTCACACAGACAGATGCGTGTCTTCAGGAAGTCTGTAACAAGTTACCCGTGGATCAGGCGTTGCACTCGCTGCATGTGTTGTTTTACGAGTTTCATGAGTGCAGGGAGCTCCGAGCCACCTCAGTCAGGATCGTCATTTTCATTGCAGAGTTCTTTAAAAACGTTCACGCTCTAGAAGTTTGATCACACGTCCCGGTTTGATTTGAACAATCCTTGCAATCGTCACCTCATGTAAAAGATTTCAGATTTCCCTCAAACTGTTACAAACCACTCACACTGGAGTCGTCTTCCATTAATGTTAAATAAACATCTTGTTATTTTCAAAGACAGATATTTTCTTAGCCTTTTCCACTCTGGATGTCCTCCAGCTCATGTAAGACACCGTAAATAAACCGTTGCCATAGCAACGATCATGCATTACAGTACAACGTTATCAAAGCTGCCGGTAAAGGAAATTCATCAAAAACTTCTGATTAGAGAATTCAAAACCTCCGACCTTCGTGCCGAGGAACTCTGATTATCTGATGCCTGACATAAAAAGTACAAAACAAAAGGTCTCTGCAGGATGATGTATGTTCCAAGTCACAGCATAAATGTCTTCATTATTATTATTATTATTATTATTTAAAAATAGTACAAATGGATGTGGGGGAGGGGGAACAGCCTTATATGATCAGGGTGCCAAAACTTTGAGTCGGCAGAGCAGATTGTCATTTGTGCAAGGTTTTTCAAAACGGTCTTCACTCAGTTGGTGTTTCCCATATATGTTCACATCATCATCATCATGAGCAGAGCCTTTACTGAGTCTTCCTGTCCAGTGGGAGGGGGCGGAGCCATACTGAAGCACACGAGTGTCAGGCTTTCCTTTAATTCCTCTGAACTCGTCCTGAATATTTCGTTTTTTTGCTTCAGTTTTTAAAAGGGTTCTGCAGATGGACAGATACATTTATCCCCCTCTCTTCATATCTATACCCCTGTACAGTATCAATCTCTCGTTCACTCCATCTCCCTCCTTCTCTGTTGCTCTATTTATCTTATCTGTCTCTTTCTTCATATCCATCCTTCTTTAGGTCTCAATTTCTTTTTGGTCTACATCACCCTCTCTCTCTCTCTCCATCAGTTTCTTTCACCAAATCTACTTTTATCTGGCTTTCCATAGTGATATCAATCATCTCACTCTTTCTTTCTTACTTTATTTAATTGCTTCCTGTCTGTTCATCTCTTTCTCTCTCTCGAAGTCACTTCCTCCATATCCACCATTCTCACTCTCTGTGTCTCTATCTACATCCATGACTCTCACTCTCGTCCTGTCTTTCTTTCCAGCTGTCTTCGCTTTCACTTTTCTGTTTATGGCTCTTTCTCAACACCCATCGTTCTACGTATCGATCTGTCTTTCTCATATCCTTCAGTCTCACTATCTCTCTCTCTATCACTCTCACGACTTCTGTCTTCATCTCAATCTGTCTTTGCACATCCATCGCTCTTGCTCCCTCTTTCTCGATCACTCTCAGTCTCTCCGTACATATCTAAATATCACTCTCTCTCTCTCTCTCTCTCTCTCTACACTCCACAGTATCTCCGTACCTCTCTTCTTTAAACTCTTACTCTTACACACAGGAGTGTTTTTTTTTTTTTCTGTGCAGAGGGCTGGGTTGAAGTTCGGCACCATGGACAGCTCATGACATCGGCTTTACCACTGTGAACCATCGGTTTGTGTGTGTGTGTGTGTGTGTGTGTGTGTGTGCAGTTCTGCATGGGGTTGTCTCTCATGGGCGGAGTGATGAGATGAGTTTAAAGCAGTTTCTCAGAGCAGTGAAACTGCCTCCAGGTTCTCCTTAATGATGGTGTCCATCACCACCTGGAACACCACCTGCACGTTGGAGGTGTCTGTCGCCGTGGTAAAGTGGTGGTAGATCAGCTTCCTGAGCGTGGCGTTCTGAGAGACAAACATGGAGGCGATGAAGCGCGCAGCAGAATCCACATCGCAGTCGGCACCTGTAAAGAGTGAGAGAGAGAGAGAGAGAGAGAGAGAGAGAGAGATAGGGAGGTCTCAAAAAGCTGTTGAGCTGATTAAAATTAAGCCATTTTAATAAGTATAAAATAGTTTTTTTTTAATCTCAAATATTTTACATTCAGTGAATTAAGTGAAAAATCTCAATAGGAAAATCTTTTATTGTAGAAAATGTGAAAAAGGAAACGTAAGAATAAATAATAAGTAGAATTTTTATAATTTTTTTTCTTATTAATGTTCAATATAAACACATTTTATCTTTAAAACCTCAGTAAAGTGTTAAGTGTTTTCATGATTAGCATCTAGACCAGGGGTGGCCAAGTTCGGTCCTAGAGAGCCGCAATCCTGCAGGGTTCAGCTCCAACCCTAATCAAACACAGCTGAACAAGCTAATCAAGGTCTTGAGGACTACTAAGGCTACTGGCAGGAGAGTTTTTTTTTCAGGGCTGGAGCTGAACTCTGCAGGATTGCGGCTCTCTAGGACCGAACTTGGCCACCCCTGGTGTAGATAAAGAGGTGTTTATGTTTCTCTGTTCTCCATCACCTCTGTAGAGCGGCAGGTAGCGTCTGAGGTGACGACCCGAGTGCAGGATCTTCTCTTGGAAAAGATCGATTTTGTTCATGAATAGAATCTAAAGAAAAAACACATAGAATGATAAGAGCAGTTTTGAATTCTTTCAAGCCAAATGATTACTTCTTTTTTATTTATTTACACATCCATTTCTATATCTCTGATTAACCACTAAACGGGGGGCAGCAGGCAGACCAGACTTCTCTCTCTCTCTCTCTCTCTACAGCAATGTTTTGCAGCTCTTCTTGGTGGAGCCCCGAAGTGTCCTCAGGCTAAGATAAGACAAATGATCTCTCCAGCATATTTTGGGTCTACATCAGGGTCCTTACCAGTAGGACGCGCCCAGAAAACCCCTCAGAGAACCATGGTCTCAGAGTTGTAAGTGCTGACTCTCGTCCCAGCTGCTTCACACTCACAACTGTGAACTGACACACTGGACGCTGAAGGTCATGAAGTGATGAAGCCAACAGCTTCGAACCACATAATCTACAAACGGCAGAGAAGCTTTTCTGAGATCCCCAACTTGGACACATTCCTCCACTGACTGACGCTGCATCTGCAAGACCCAGTCCATCAAAATCACAAAAGAGGCTGCTCGCTGAATACAGTTTGGGTCAAACCCTGATTTCCCTTATCAAGTCGTCTGATGGTTTGCAAGATCCAATCCAAGGCCAAATGTAAGTCCTTCTCCATATTCTCTTTCAACTATGTCCCCCACCCGAGGTCCCTGAGACAATCATGCCTAGAAATTCTCCTCCATCAACCTGACAGGCCTTATCAAGTCCCATGTCCACCTTTGGGTTCTTTAGTTGTTGCCATAAGGGGAACCAATGACCTTCTGACCATAACTTCGACAATCAGTTTTGACAATGGAGGATTTGACCATGTTCAAATCCACAAAAATGTCTAATGCAGTTGTTAACATTGAGCGAGGTGTGAAATGACTCAGGAGGCGAGTTACAGTTTACAGGAGGCACCTAGGAACAGAAGCATGCAGACTCTTACAGAATTTCACAGGAGTGGAATTCTGTCTTTCGCTTTTGACCTTATGAAGTTGTTGGTCTTTCGACTGCTCCCATCAAGGCATCGTCACAGCAAACGTCATAAGTTTGACGCCGGACGCCCTTCCTGGAGAAACCATCGGATTTTATCCAGGCTTGGGACCGGCACTGTATCTCTGGATGAGAACCGGACCCGGGTCTTCCGCACTGCAGGCGAGAAACCCACCACTGAGCCACCAAGATCAACTTTGTTCTTATTAAGTAATTTCAGCAAAAACAAACAAAAAAAATATATAAAAAATTCCGAGTGACGTTCATTAAAACATTGTCGCTCAGATTCATATGAACTGTTTATCACAGTTTGAAGAACAATCCAGATAATGAACGTTCACCTGGAAGATCACAGGAAAGAAACTCTGTGATGTCTTGTTTGTGAAAATTAAAAGTTTGGCAGATATTATTTTTGGCTTCTAACTGCATGACTGTGTGTGTGTATGTGTGTGTGTGTGTGTTTGTGTGTGTGTGTGTTCGCCCACCATTTCCCAACAGCCCATCATACCCCAGGCTATTAAAACATCAGTGGTGAACAAAGACAGAGAGTGGACAGAGGGGTGAGAGCGGGTGACGAGCGGAAGATGGAGGTCGTTCCAGCAGCCACGCCCTCGTGACACGGCTAATGACTGGTCAGTGCTAATGTTAGCGTTCGCGCTGGTGAAGCACAGAGCCGTGAGTAATGCAGCACTGAGACGCTGTTTAATGAAGCGGAGTAAACGAGCTCATTAAAAACAAGCAGTAGGGTGTGTGTGTGTGTGTGTGTGTGTGTGTGTGTGTGTGTGAAATCAGAGAATGCCTTCAACACACACCTGCAACTAAATGACCCACTGGCTGAAATCCTTGGAACAGTTCCTCTCCCACACACAGATGCGCTCTCTCTCTCTCTCACACACACACACACACACACACACACACACACACACACACACACACACACACACTTCCAATTACTGCAATTACTCTTACACACCTACGTCAGTCTATCTTTCCATTTATAGGTCTTCCCATGTCTGTCTATCTGTTTCTATAACTCATCCTGTCTGTCCTCTTATCTCTTGTTCTGTTCAGTCATCTCTTTGTTAGGTTCGTTCACCCCTCTGTCTACACATCTGTCTCTCTACACATCTGTCTCTCTACACATCTGTCTCTCTACACATCTGTCTGTCCCTCTTTCCACCTGCCCGTCTGTCAGTCTATGTCTCCGTCTCTCCGTCTTCCTCTGTGCGGTGTAAACCCTGGACTCTCCTCTCTAACGGCAGGCGTGCGTGAGATCGCCGATGATGGTTGTTGCCATGGCGACCGTGAAGTCAGAAACATAAAGGCTCATCATCTCTGCTGTAACGACGCAGGAAGCCCACTGAATAAACGTTCTGTTTTACACATCTACTAATGTTTACTATCTCTCCTGCTGACACACACACACACACACACACACACACACACACACACACACACACACACATTGCTTAAATACAAACCCTAATAAACATTACGTAAGTTTATTAGTCTTCGCACAGTTTCCGATCCCACCTCTGCTGCTTCCGTCATGTGTTTGTGTGTGTGTTTGTGTGTGTGTGTGAGAGATCCTCTCTCCGGACTCCTCAGCTCTTTACCATGGAGGTGCTCTTGAAGAACACGTTGTTGCAGATGGAGGAGAACAGCCTCAGGCTCTCCTGCAGCCGGTTCTGGAGAGAAGAACACAACAGTAAGTACAGCTCATCCCCGACTTACAAACAAGTTGCGTTCCAGGAGCACGTTCGTTCGTAAGTCCGATTTGTTCTCATGTCCGACAATGTGAGTCTTATACGCCTCTGACATGAATATACAATGTAAATCACACCAATCCATCTGACTAGAGCTCTGTCCCCACACTGCCATCATGTGGCCGGAAAACTGTAACCGCACCTAAGGAAAGGAATGTCACGAGTCAGATGTGGCCGTGTAGCGCCTTTAAATCACGAGGGGAATCCCAGACGCCATTTTGTCTCAGAGCTGTTTGACTGTGATTTTCCTGAAATTAGGATTATTCACCATCAGGACAGATTTACAGGACAGACACACACACACACACACACATACATATAATATACCGAACTTCAGACATTTTATACATTCACTCACACACTGAAAATATTGTATATAATAGTAAATATTGGTATCTGGTGCACTGCAGTGTCTATTTTTTGTACGATACACGTGAGCTACTTCCGTGATCTGTTCTCGCGTTCCCTTCGCATCTGTAGAAATCCGTAACTTGAATGTTCGTAAGTCTGGAACGATCTGTAATAAAGACGTGAAATTGAAACCTCGGACTGTTGCACAGACTCCTTCCATACTTTACTTACTGGTAATGAGAAAATGTCTCCACATCACTGATTACTTTCATTTCGAGCATCTGCCTGTGAACGAGCTGAAACGAGCGCGTTAATATCAGCCTTTGCGCTGTGGTCCGAGCGACCGGATCAGAGGCGTGCATGCTCATCGTAACGCGTTAACGTGCTAATGTGGCGACAGGTCCGGAGTGGGCGTGGCTCTCACCATGGAAGGATCCTCTATGAGGGTCATGTCGTACCCGCTCAGGGAGACGACAAACAGCACGGCCCTGACGTCCTCGAAGCAGCTGATCCACTTCCTCCTCTCCGTCCGCTGGCCGCCGACGTCATACAGCCTGCGGTGGGACGAGAAATTATGGGATGTGCAAATCAGCAGAAGCAGTGTGATTATTACTCGAGCGGATACGAACTATTCAGGTTTGTGATTTTTTATTCCAAAAAAAAAAAAAAAACATCACAAAGAATCTTTTTCGGCTCACAAAAACAAATACAGCCGCCCCCCCCCCCCCTCCCCCCCTCCACTTTATATCTCCTCGATCGCACACGAGTGTCGCTGGGCCACTTCGTCTCTCGGCCTCAATCAGGAGAGATATATCTCAGAGCGGAGGGGTGCGCAGGTGACCGCGCGTGAAAAGGTCACTCCACACTCAGAGCGCTCTTTCTCATTTCCTCTTCCTCCTCCTGTACACGTCTGCCACGGGCGGGAACGCACACACACACACACACACACACACACACACACACACACACAGAGAACGGCTGCACAGGGAAAGCTAAAGCAGCGCTTCACCTAATGAAACAATATATCTGTGTCCACACACGCACCGAACCTGTCGTGATGTGTGTTTAATACGGACACGCGAACACACTGCGCTACTGTAGTCTCTCTGTTTCATACATTTTATTATTAAACATTATATACT
>QNUK01000568.1:132500-260000 GCA_013621035.1 Clarias magur
CAGAGTGGCAAAGGGACAGAAAATGAGGGACCGCAGGTGGACAAAAGAAATGTGGAAAAGTCTGACCTTTTACATAAATGAAAAGTGTGTTTGTGTGTGTGCATGTGGGGAACACACAGAGCAATACACATCCTAAAGAAAAAAGAAAACCACAAACCATAAAAAAGAGAGATAAACACTCGTGTGTGCTGCTGTTGGAAAATAATCACTGTCATGGTGGGAACACAGTGACTCCGATTTCATCACACAACACCTTCTTATTTTAACCTAGCACCACAGACCCGCACACACACCCACACACACACCCACACACACAAAGTTTCAAAATGTGGTACAGTCTGACAGTAAATCTAAAATGAACAGCACCAGGGTGGCCACGCTCTCCATTCATACACAACTACACACTACTAACTGCCACTTAAGACACACACACACACACACACACACACACACACACACACACACACACACACACACACACACCGCTCTAACTCAGATCCTCATTTGCTGTGACGCACGCCGCACTCTTGCGCTACAGGAGACCGAGCTGCTGAATTTAAATAATTACCCTCCCGGTGTTTTATCTCTCACAAACACTCCCACACACAAACAAACACCATCTAAACACACACACACACACACACACACACACACACACACACACACACACACACACACACACACACACACATACACCCTCACACACACACACTAATCACTAGCTCTGCAGACTTCACACACACGTCCTGTATTAGATTTCCGCCGTGGTGTTTATAAGAGCAGAGCCGTGAATATTCTCTGTGTAACAACTGTTAAATATCTTGTTTGTTTTTTTATAGAACATTTTGAAAATAATTGTGCTATTATTTTCACTCTGCTGTTACAGTCATACACACTTTACACACATTTAACAGTTTTAACATGTCTAACGGCGTTAGTGATACCAAAAACACATTTGACACAGTATACTGTCGCGTTATTATGCTATAACGCTATGAGAAACACTTAATTGATCAGTGTGTCGCCACCCTCAAGTTTTCTCAAGAGCGGTGCTGAAGCGCGGCTGTACGTCACCTGGTCGACGCCACCTTGGCAGGAGCTGACTCCGCCTAAAACCTGGTTAATCCATAAATGGGCAAATGGGCGGAGCGAATGGAGACTGTAGGTTGGAACACATCTACTTATATCTGTTACCACAAGCTAGCTTAGCTTTAGACTTTAACTTTAGCTTCAACGGAACTTTAAACATCTGATTGAACGCGTGTCAACTCCTATATTTCTTGTGGTGATTTAAACTACAATGATTTGTTGGTTAGCGAAAGTTATGCATAGCAGCCAGCTAGCGGTTTGACACCTGCGATGCAGCTGTCACTCAAATCAGCCACGCCCTCTAATTATGCATAACTTTATAGCTTAATATAATATTAACTGATGTGTTAGGGATGAGCTATAAACTTATTTATTCCTGTTGGACATTTTAATATGGGGACTGACTCACTTTTGGGAGCTTTTTTCTCCTAGTGGCCATTTGAGGTACTGTACATTTTGCCACTTTTCCGTTTTTCAGACACGGAGGTCTCCCCATGGTCCTAGCTCCTCTCCACTAGCGCTCCTAAACTACCCAGGCTAGGCTAGATGAGATTGATTCTGATCAGTAACGCAGTCTTGTGATGAGGAGGCTGTTCGTGTTTGAAATAAGACGTTCCACCTCAACTTCACGCGCTTCCCTTCAACCACGCTAGTGTTTATCCGACGAGATGTTGAAAATGTTCGCGTATTCTCTCAGTCGCTCTCTAAGACCAGTTTTAATTTTCGTGTTTGTTTTTATTTTCCACCTGTAGCTGTTCCACTAGGGAAGTTTCATGTCATTAAAAAAACAAACAAAAAAAACATTTAGGATAGATAGGATGTAGGATTACTGTACATATAAAAACATGCGCTTGCAGTTGTGAGGAGAACAAAAAAACAGAAACAAATAACAAAAACGTAATTATATCAAACAGTTTTAATTACAGACGGATATAAAGAATAAGGATCAGACAAGGATCACAATCAGGACAACATGACAAAAAAAAAAAAAAAAACCCAAAGTGTGAACTTTGTTCCAGAATGATTGTAATAGAATATTCATGAACTACAGAAAAAAAAAAAGATCAGAGGTCACTGGTGAGGTCACGGCAGCGCAATTAGTGAATGTGGAAAATCTTCATCTCATTTCTGCTCCGTTTGTCGGCAGATTAATGTATTCATGGGTAATAAATTGGCACGTTTCTATGACTGTGTGTGTGTGTGTGTGTGTGTGTGTGTGTGTGTGTGTGTGTGTGTGTGTGTGTGTGGAGATGTACAGGAACTAATGCTCTTGTAGAAGGTGTGAATGAACATTATAACAGGACAGGGAATCAATTTTTAATAAAATGTTCAACAAGTGTGGTGGTCAAGGGTGCACATACTTTTGAACATATACTGTATATATATATATATATATATATATATATATACCACGTTAGCCATATAAGTTTTAACGCTTGGTGTGAAACTCAAGGTGTGAATACTTATGTGCATCACTGTTTCCGTACCGTTTTTCCTAGAACACGCTGTGTGTTGCCATGGAAATGAACCAACACCTCCTGACCAATCAGAATCCAGAATCTGACTGCGCTTTACAGTATGGATTAAAACAACACAACATGTACACCACTGTTTATTATACACGTGTGTGTGTGTGTGTGTGTGTGTGTGTGTGTGTGTGCGTGTGTGTGTTACTCACTACAGTGCCGAGTCATTGAGTTCAAACTCGTAGCCTCGCGCCGCTGCAGACCGCACCCCTTGATCCGCCCACAGGCAGGAAAGGGCGTGGCTTATAAACGGGAAGAGCACCTGCTCCTCATCGAAGCAGCGCCCACATGACAGAACAGAGTGGGCGTGGACCTGTGGATCACACGCATACACACACACACACGTCAGCTCAACAGCCTCCGCAGAAAAAAAAAGTATTTTTCCTACACAAAACGCAAGATTTATTTAGAAAAAAAAAACAAAAAACAAAAGCGTATTGAGGAGGCGGGAGGATCTGTTTAAAAAGAGAGCCATCTGTATGACTGTTATCAGCACTGCATGGTAATTAGCCACCGCCGCGCATGCTAACCGCCTGCTAATTACACACTGTGTGTTTAAGGAGAGAGAGAGAGAGAGAGAGAGAGATGACATGGCGGTGATGTAACTGCACCTGCTAAACAGAGAGACAGAGAGAGACAGAGCGAGACACTTGTATTAATGTAAACGTTATAGTGATATTTCGCATTCCTTCGTGTAGGTCTCACTCTCCATCATGTAGGTCTCACTCTCCCTTGTGTAGGTCTCACTTTCCTTCGTGTAGGTCTCGCTCTGTCCTGTGTAGGTCTCACTTTCCTTCGTGTAGGTCTCGCTCTGTCCTGTGTAGGTCTCACTCTCCATCGTGTAGGTCTCACTCTCCCCTGTGTAGGTCTCACTTTCCTTCGTGTAGGTCTCGCTCTGTCCTGTGTAGGTCTCACTCTCCATCATGTAGGTCTCACTCTCCATCATGTAGGTCTCACTCTCCTTCATGTAGGTCTCACTCTCCCCTGTGTAGGTCTCACTCTCCATCATGTAGGTCTCATTCTCCCCTGTGTAGGTCTCACTCTCCATCGTGTAAGTCTCACTCTCCCCTGTGTAGGTCTCACTCTCCTTCATGTAGGTCTCACTCTCCCTTGTGTAGGTCTCACTCTCCCTTGTGTAGGTCTCACTCTCCTTCATGTAGGTCTCACTCTCCCTTGTGTAGGTCTCACTCTCCTTCATGTAGGTCTCACTCTCCCTTGTGTAGGTCTCACTTTCCTTCGTGTAGGTCTCGCTCTCCCATGTGTAGGTCTCACTCTCCATCGTGTAGGTCTCACTCTCCCATGTGTAGGTCTCACTTTCCTTCGTGTAGATCTCACTCTCCCATGTGTAGGTCTCACTCTCCATCGTGTAGGTCTCACTTTCCTTCGTGTAGGTCTCACTCTCCCCTGTGTAGGTCTCACTCTCCATCGTGTAGGTCTCACTCTCCCCTGTGTAGGTCTCACTCTCCATCGTGTAGGTCTCACTCTCCCATGTGTAGGTCTCACTTTCCTTCGTGTAGGTCTCGCTCTGTCCTGTGTAGGTCTCACTCTCCATCGTGTAGGTCTCGCTCTGTCCTGTGTAGGTCTCACTCTCCATCATGTAGGTCTCACGCTCCCCTGTGTAGGTCTCACTCTCCTTTGTAGGCCTCTTAAAGCTGATTTTCCGTGTCTTGACTTGTTCTGTATCTCGACCTCCTTGTTTGCTTTATCCTGCGCTGCCACACACACTTTCTTCTCTAAATGTTCCTCCACCTACAGATCTCACTCTCTCTCAGGTTCCCTGTCCTTAAAAATCGACTATTCGACTCCCCTGATCAGTGTCTCCCAAGACTTTTATCATTGCCTTCTACTCTCACTAGGTCTTGGAGTTGTGACATCATCCCAAGCCTCTCCTGCATATACACTATTTATTAGGGTTCGATTCCCACCCAGTGCCCAAACTCCTGCCCCTGGAGAGCCCAGGCCTGGATAAAGTGGGAGGGTTGCATCGTGAAGGGAATCCCGTGCCAAGGTGACCCTTCGACAGCTGGAAGATTAACAACAACATATTTCCTGCACAAGAGCAGTACATGCTTGACTGTCTCACTCTCACAGAGTCCTGTCGGGTGTTTAACTACTATTAGTAGAGTGTTATTAAGGTTATTACGGTCTAATTATTTTTCGACCTTTGTTCTACAAAAGATTTTCATCATTATTATTTTCATCTTCTTTCCTATATATTTTTCTCATGCGTATTAATCATCAAACATTACTGCGCTCTGGTATTCCGTCAGAAAAGGTAAATCGAGAACAACTGGCAACCCGTTTGTAAGATAGAAAAGAAAAGAAAACAACCATGTTCTCAAACGAGCGAGATCGAGCATATGTGTGAGAGAGTGAGAGAGCTAAGGAGGGAGACATAGAGTGCAGCTGCTGCCACCTAGTGGAGATTGTTAAACCCGCAGCTCTTTTCTTTCACTGTTTACACGTCATTAGTTTGGACCACATTTTTTCCTTCAGAACTTCCTTAATTCTTCCTGGCAGAGGATCAACACAGACTGGAATCATTCCTTGCTCCGTATCAATGATCACGCAGAGCATCGCTGCAGATTTGTCGGCTGCACGTCCATGATGCCACTCGGTGTTAACGAGCAGTTCAACAGGTGTACCTAATGAAGTGGCCAGTGAGTGTGTTTAATTTGTATAAATATTCTACGCTGACACACTGTTGTTCTTTTTTGTCGAAGTGTGTGTGTGTGTTTGTGAGAGACACCTTGTTCTTGTTGTTGGCCAGGTTGATCCGGAGCACGCCCATCCCGTGAAGCACAAACTTCATCGACGTCAGCAGGTTGTCCAACACGGCCGGCTGGAAGAGAGCAAACACACACATAAGCCGGCCTGGGGCGTGTCCCAAATCGCTGCCTGATCAGACACTCGTTCAAGCTTTACCCAAACCTCTGTGTTCTGTGTAAGCGGCATTTTGGGGGATTTTTTTGGGGGGGAAAACAGAGCCGTGGAATGTGTCCTAAATCAGTCTTCATTAAAAGGCAGATACACGTGGGACACGTCCAAAATAAATACAAACAATTAGTTAGGAGTTACGGGCTGTGTTCCAAAAATCACTCTCTGAGAAATGGTCCACAAAACACGAAGAAGGAGAAACAGATAGAGACTAAAAAGGAAAAACAGAGAGAAAGAGTGAGAGAGAGAGAGAGAGAGAGAGAGAGGCCAAAAGAAGAGAGACAGACAAAGTAAAAGAGACTGAAAGACAGAGACATAGTGACTAAAAGAAAAATACAGAATGAAAGAGAGACTGAGACAAAGAAAGAAGACAGAGTGAGAAACAGCGAAAGTGAAAAAGAGACAGGGTGAGACAGAAGAAAGGCAGTGAGAGAGAGAGACAAAAAGAAAGAGAGACAGTGAGACATCGAGAGAGAGAGAGAAGCTTCAGTCATTATATTACCCAGATGGTGTTGTGTGTGTGTGTGTGTGTGTGTGTGTGTGTGTGTGTGTGTGTGTGCGGAGGCTGTCGATTCATCACACACTAATTACGATGACAAAACTTTAACACTGGCTTCATTCACTGTCCCGGGCAAAAGTATCGGCACCCTCTTGCGCTCTTATCTTCCCCGGCGCCCCAGAGATTAGCTCTGATCCCATGATGTCACTCACTCACCTAATCAGAGGATCACACACACACACACACACACACACACACATCTGGAAGTTCACCTCTCACCTCTGTGTAAGGGCACCGGGGCTGATGGGACACGGGCTGCGTCCCGAATTACACCCTGCCGAGACCTGCGCTCATCTTATTTACACAGGAATGTTTTACACATCCACATACAGTGTGTGTGTGTGTGTGTGTGTGTGTGTGTGTGTGTGTGTGTGTGTGTGTGAGAGACAGAGAGAGAGAGAGAGAGAGAGAGAGAGGAGAGACCCAGGCTGTGTCCCGAATCACTCCATGTTGCTGTGTAGCGCACTACATACTGTAGATTGAGGCCATGAGGGAAAGATTAACTCCAGACCGCAGACTCAGCTCCGACCTTTGACCCCTGACTATCATATCGACTCGTGTCAGAGATTCTCGAGAATGTCTAACATTTTTTTTTCCCACAGAGAGAGAGGAGCCGGCTCTTATGTATATTACACATGATGTGTGTGTGTGTGTGTGTGTGTGTGTGTGTGTGTTGCTGTAAGTTTACACACCCTGTGGAAGAAATAACTGACCATCATATGTAACTGTATCTGTGATAGAGTGCGCTGCTCTGAGAAGACTCTGGACTGAGAGAATGTTTTGCTGAACCCCGGTGTGTCGGTGCGTCCAACACAAACACGCAGCTGGACCGTGTGCTGTTTGTGTTCGGGTGGACGGGGATGAGATTATTATTATTTTTTATTAAAAAACCTCTCGGTGTTGCTCCACAGCTGAGGAATGCTTTTATTGCCCAGCCGTTTTATCTGCCCTCATACACCTCTCTCTGTCTCCCTCTCTCTCTCTCTCTGTCTCTCTCTCTCTCTGTCTCTCTCTGTCTCCCTCTCTGTCTCTCGCTCTCCCTCTCTGTCTCTCTCTCTCTCTGTCTCTCTCTGTCTCCCTCTCTCTCTGTCTCTCTCTGTCTCCCTCTCTGTCTCTCGCTCTCCCTCTCTCTCTCTGTCTCTCGCTCTCTCACTGTCTCTCGCTCTCTCTCTGTCTCTCTCTCTCGCTCTCTCTGTCTCTCGCTCTCCCTCTCTCTCTCTCTCTCTCTCTGTCTCCCTCTCTCTGTCTCTCTGTCTCTCGCTCTCCCTCTCTCTCTCTGTCTCCTTCTCTCGCTCTCTCTGTCTGCGGCACATTTTATAAAGATCCTACTTCAGAGATTTCATACCCAGTTCTCATCTGAGAGCTCGTGCTCACTCGTCATACGGTCAGACTGTGATGGATGGGAGATACGTGAATCCTGAGACGTGACGCATCGTCACTGTCAGGCCCCCGTGACAAAGTGTTTTTAGACACAAGAGTATTACAGAGAGCCGGGGACTGAAATTAACTTTATGTTGTTTTGTTTTTTTTGTCACGTTCACATTCCTTTCAGCCAGCCGTCATCTCAAAACCCCCCTATTTCTAACAAAACTTTCTACTTGTGTGTCCTCCTGCTGCTTTGTCCTCCTCGTCCCCCGGGGGTCAGTGAGCGTTCATTCAGACGGCTGGTGTTGCCTACTAGAAGTAGCTAAAACCTGATGGAAATAAAAGCTGCCTGAGTGTATCAGTCTCAGTGAAGGAGGCGTGGCCTGTGTGTATCAGTCTCAGTGAAGGAGGCGTGGCCTGTGTGCATCAGCCTCAGTGAAGGAGGCGTGGCCTGTGTGTATCAGCCTCAGTGAAGGAGGCGTGGCCTGTGTGTATCAGCCTCAGTGAAGGAGGCGTGGCCTGTGTGTATCAGCCTCAGTGAAGGAGACATGGCCTGTGTGTGTGTCAGTCTCAGAGAAGTAGGTGTGGCCTGTGTGTGTCAGTCTCAGAGAAGGAGGTGTGGCCTGTGTCAGTCTCAGTGAAGGAGGCGTGGCCTGTGTGTGTCAGTCTCAGCGAAGGAGGCGTGGCCTGTGTGTATCAGTCTCAGTGAAGGAGGCGTGGCCTGTGTGTATCAGTCTCAGTGAAGGAGGCGTGGCCTGTGTGTATCAGCCTCAGTGAAGGAGGAGTGGCCTGTGTGTATCAGTCTCAGTGAAGGAGGCGTGGCCTGTGTGTATCAGTCTCAGTGAAGGAGGTGTGGCCTGTGTGTGTCAGTATCAGTGAAGGAGGCGTGGCCTGTGTGTATCAGCCTCAGTGAAGGAGGCGTGGCCTGTGTGTATCAGTCTCAGTGAAGGAGGCGTGGCCTGTGTGTATCAGTCTCAGTGAAGGAGGCGTGGCCTGTGTGTATCAGTCTCAGAGAAGGAGGTTTGTCCTGTTTGTCTCTAAAGACCATGATGTGTCATGTAACATAAATGAAGGGAGTGTGTGTGTGTGTGTGTGTGTGTGTGGGGGGGGGGGGAGGTGAGACACGCTAGAGCACAGATGAAGCTGATGAAGTGAATGAAGAGAAAAAGAATGAAGAGATTAAAAATGGAATATGTGTGAGAAACACTCCCAAGATATACAGGTTAGAACAAATCCCTGGTGATCTCTTATATACAAAAGCCACACACACACACACACACACACACACACACCACACCCTTCTGTTGTGCATATCCAGTTTACTGTGCAATTAAAGAAAGCCCAAGCCTTGATTACAGACTGACTCAAAGTCCATGACCCTGTGCCTCGAGCCATAATTATGGCCTTCACGCTCTGTGTGTGTGTGTGTGTGTGTGAGAGAGAGAGAGAGAGAGAGCGAAAGAGAGAGGTTAGCAAACAAAGATGACGAGGTTCATGCAGAGCGGTACATCATCAACCTCAGGAGGACTCGGTACACACTCAGCACAATGACTTGTACCGTGTTCCCAGAAAAGCAGCGGCTTTGTGACTGGAAAAGAAGTTTGGTTTGACCCTCAGGTTAGGAGTGCACTACAGAATGTGATTTAGGATGAGAGGGTGTAACCCGAGAGCTGTGTCCAGTATAGCCGTGTACGGGATGATCTTCATGAGCTAAAGGACGCGTCTCAAATCACTCTCAGTGGAAACAAAGCGCACGCCATCATCACTTTTCTCAAATCCGTCATGGAGCTGAATGTCTAATAAACACGGGATTAATCTAATAACTTATCACACACTACTGTCAAAGATTTGGGATGGATCCAGATAGGGTCAACTCTTCTCCATCAGGATGGCGTTACACCGGGACGATCACTCTACGGCATCAAGGCTCCAGGGTTCCTCGCTTCCAACCTGCGTTTGTTGTGAACCCGAGTTGTGAATTATGTACATACATGTTCGAATACAAACCGCCAGCGCTAATTAGCCAAAAATCGCATCCGCTAGAAGCCCTCTACAAGCGCGCTCACTGTCAAGTTGAGTTCTGAGACTTTGGAGGCATTTGAGGCGGTAAAACGTCACTGTTTCTTTAGAATCGTACAGGGGGCGCTCACTGAACTATTAACAGATTTTCATCCCGTGTGGTTGGAGTGAATTATTTGCTAAGTTTATTTAGAAATAATAATTCTGGCGGATGTCAGGGACACGCGCGGCTCAGTTAACAGTGTACCTTTGTGTTTAATTTAATTTACTTTAATGTTAACTCTTGTATTTTGAAGGTTATAGTGTTTAAACGCTGTGCTTGGTTTTTAAGTGAGAAAACTAATGTTATACGAAACGCGCTACATTTAATTACTCATTAAACTTTTTAAAAGATTTTAAAAGGTAACAAAAATCGGGTGAAAATGCAATATAAAATCGTGATATTTATAGAGCCATAATCTTAATCGACCATCAGCGAGGTATCGTGATGATATCGTATCGGGAGGTGACTGCTGATCCCCTTCACCACTGAGTTCACTCTGGAGTTTTGGCTCCCTGTCGAGTGTGGGTTTTATCTGATGGTGATAAAGAGATTAGATTAAAGTGTGTGACTGACTGGCGTCTCATCTGGAATGCATTCCAACCTCACACACACGGTGTTCCTGAGATCGATCGTTCCTGCTTACCGGTGAAAAAACCCACATTACTATCACACACTCACACAACCTTTCTAGCTGAAGAAAAAAAGCGAGAACCTTTTGATATGGAAACTGAAAACGTTGAAGAACCTCGTGTGCGCGACACCAAACTCGAGGCTGTGATCGCTCTTTACTCAGGAGAGAGGTGCGAATGCGTGCTTTGAAGTCAGCTCTGTGTTTTTATTTCAGTTTCCGGTTTAAGGCCGGACGACGAGCTGTCTGAAGTTCAACAGGACGCGAAACGGCTGTTAAGAAAACATGAGATATGAAGCAGCAGATGATGGGTCACGTTCCTTTGTAGTAGGATGAGGAATGCAGAGGAACAAGTTTGAAGCCGCATGCTCAACCATTAACGCATGAGGCACGGTGCCAAGCACGCAAGCGCTCATACATGCCAGCTTTCGCGACAAACAAACAACAAACAAACAAACAAGAAAAGCACAGCTGATGGAGGGAGGGTGCCAATATTTTTATTTATGACACTGATGAGAAATCCAACCAAAAGACACGAGATCCCTGTGACTGAAAGTGCGCTTTAAATGTTGTGAATATTCTCCACGATGTACCCTACGTAGGCAGAGTTAGTAGTTAACAGAAAGATGTTTAGGATTAAGCCGAAGACGTCGGGTTTTAGATTAAGCAGAGCACAGCTTAAGAGACACTGGATACCACATTAATCATACGGGACAAGGCCGTGTCTGACGCTGACAAACGAGTCTGACTCGAATGTTTAATCTGATAAAGAGGCTCGAGCATGAAAGATGAAAGGCACGCCTGTATAATAGTTACACTTCCGTTACTAGTTTTACATCTGATCCTACACAAAGCTTCCTGTGCCTTCAGAGTGGGCGGAGCTTACCTGTCAAGGTTAGTCAAACACAAGTTAATCGATTTTAACCACTGTGATGAATATAGCAGTCTGGAGTTGTGGGTGAAAACACGCCTCTCACTGCGCTCAGGGTTCCTCACGTTACCGTATGATTCTCCTCCGTTACGGCTTCAGTGGACGCACATGAGAAGGACGAGTGTGAGGAGCGAGAGACGAGACAAAATCTGGAGCGTTTACATAAAATTATCATTTAATCAGCAGAGCTGAAACGATTCAGAGATCTGTGTATTAAACTCATCTCCATATCACAGGAAAATTAATGAATGGTAAGAAATGAAACAGGATGGACGCAGGTCCAGTGGGTGTGACAGGGAGAGAGAGAGAGAGAGAGAGAGAGAGAGAGAGAGAGAGACTTTCTCACAAAAATGGCAAAATAAAACTGATAAAATGCCCTCCATCTGTGGCCTGTGTGCTCTTTCACACAGAACTCACAAACCTGCTGTAAATCCGCCCCAGTGTGTGTTGAATCTAGTGTAACATGTAACACGTGTTCATTTCAAATAATAACTGAATGTCAAAGTGCTTTTGCATTTACATCATCAATCACAGGAGGAGGAGGAGCTCCTGGACGGTGCTGTCTCCCTAATTCACTGCAATTTCACTGATATGGTGACTAAATGCCCTAAACACACGCAGCGAAAAGTTTCCACCACGTCAGTCCAATTTGCTCTATATAAGACCTCTGTGGTCCGATCTGCTCTATATAAGACATATGTGGTCCGATCCACTCTATATAAGTCGTCTACAGGTCCGATCTGCTCTATATAAGATATCTACTCTATATAAGACATATGTGGTCTGATCCACTCTATATAAGTCGTCTGCAGGTCCGATCTGCTCTATATAAGATATCTGCTCTATATAATACATATGTGGTCTGATCTACTCTATATAAGACGTCTGTGGTCCGATCTGCTCTATATAAGACATATGTGGTCCGATCCACTCTATATAAGTCGTCTACAGGTCCGATCTGCTCTATATAAGATATCTACTCTATATAAGACATATGTGGTCTGATCCACTCTATATAAGTCGTCTGCAGGTCCGATCTGCTCTATATAAGATATCTGCTCTATATAATACATATGTGGTCTGATCTACTCTATATAAGTCGTCTGCAGGTCCGATCTGCTCTATATAAGATATCTGCTCTATATAATACATATGTGGTCTGATCTACTCTATATAAGACATATGTGGTCTGATCCACTCTATATAAGTCGTCTGCAGGTCCGATCTGCTCTATATAAGATATCTGCTCTATATAATACATATGTGGTCTGATCTACTCTATATAAGATCTCTGTGGTCCGATCTACTCTATGTAAATCGTCTGCAGGTCTGATCTGCTCTATATATGATATCTGGTCTATATAAGACATATGTGGTCTGATCTACTCTATATAATACATATGTGGTCTGATCCACTCTATATAAGTCGTCTGCAGGTCCGATCTGCTCTATATAAGATATCTGCTCTATATAATACATATGTGGTCTGATCTACTCTATATAAGATCTCTGTGGTCCGATCTACTCTATGTAAATCGTCTGCAGGTCTGATCTGCTCTATATATGATATCTGGTCTATATAAGACATATGTGGTCTGATCTACTCTATATAAGACATATGTGGTCTGATCCACTCTATATAAGTCGTCTGCAGGTCCGATCTGCTCTATATAAGATATCTGCTCTATATAAAACATATGTGGTCTGATCTACTCTATATAAGACGTCTGTGGTCCGATCTGCTCTATATAAGACATATGTGGTCTGATCTACTCTATATAAGATCTCTGTGGTCCGATCTACTCTATATAAGTCGTCTGCAGGTCCGATCTGCTCTATATAAGATATCTGCTCTATATAATACATATGTGGTCCGATCTACTCTATGTAAATCGTCTGCAGGTCTGATCTGCTCTATATATGATATCTGGTCTATATAAGACATATGTGGTCTGATCTACTCTATATAAGACATATGTGGTCTGATCCACTCTATATAAGTCGTCTGCAGGTCCGATCTGCTCTATATAAGATATCTGCTCTATATAAAACATATGTGGTCTGATCTACTCTATATAAGACGTCTGTGGTCCGATCTGCTCTATATAAGACATATGTGGTCTGATCTACTCTATATAAGATCTCTGTGGTCCGATCTACTCTATATAAGTCGTCTGCAGGTCCGATCTGCTCTATATATGATATCTGCTCTATATAAGACATATGTGGTCTGATCTACTCTATATAAGACAATCTACCCTATATCAATCGTCTGCAGGTCCGATCTGCTCTATATATGATATCTGCTCTATATAAGACATATGTGGTCCGATCTACTCTATATAAGACATATGTGGTCCGATCTAATCTGTATAAGACGTCTGTGGTCCGATCTGCTCTATATAAGATATCTGCTCTATATAAGTCGTCTGCAGGTCCGATCTGCTCTATATAAGACATATGTGGTCTGATCTAATCTGTATAAGACGTCTGTGGTCCGATCTGCTCTATATAATACATATGTGGTCTGATCCACTCTATATAAGTCGTCTGCAGGTCCGATCTGCTCTATATAAGATATCTGCTCTATATAAGACATATGTGGTCTGATCTACTCTATATAAGACGTCTGTGGTCCGATCTGCTCTATATAAGACATATGTGGTCTGATCTACTCTATATAAGATCTCCGTGGTCCGATCTGCTCTATATATGATATCTGCTCTATATAAGACATATGTGGTCTGATCTACTCTATATAAGACAATCTACCCTATATCAATCGTCTGCAGGTCCGATCTGCTCTATATATGATATCTGCTCTATATAATACATATGTGGTCCGATCTACTCTATATAAGACATATGTGGTCCGATCTAATCTGTATAAGACGTCTGTGGTCCGATCTGCTCTATATAATACATATGTGGTCCGATCTGCTCTATATAAGATCTCTGTGGTCCAATCTACTCTATATAAGATATCTGTGGTCCGATCTAATCTGTATAAGACATATGTGGTCTGATCTGTGGTTTGATCTGCTCTATATAGAATATCTGTGCGTACGCTGCTAAGCTGCTTCTCCCTGTCACACAGAGCTCAACTCACTGTGTATCTGTGTGTGTGTGTGTGTGTGTGTGTGTGTGTGTGTGTGTGTGTGTGTGTGTGTGTGTGTGTGTGTGTGTGTGTAAGGAGTGTACAATTACAGCAGCCTGAGGCATCAATGACTGGAGTAACAGAATTACATCACTCAGTCACCCAGGACATAAAACCGGACACACACACACACACACACACACACACACACACACACACACACACACACACACACACACATACACAGACACACATACACACCCACAGACACACATACACACCCACAGACACACATACACACACATACACACCCACAGACACACAGATGATAGTTGTTTGGAGAAAAAGGAAAGCTTGGTGGTAGGAGATAAATGACATGATGTCATTTGGAACAAAAGTCACAACATCAAAGTGCTTGTGTTAGAGAGATAGGATTTGTGTGTGTGTGTGTGTGTGTGTGTGTGTGTGTGTGTGTGTGTGTGTGTGTGTGTGTGTGTGTGTGTGTGTGGCTATTTGGAAATTGTGTCACAAAGTCGATTCTATTGCTGGAAATCCTCCCTTTGTGACAACAGAACGAGACAGTTTTATTGCTGTAATGATCCGTCACTCTCTCGGCAGCTCTGAGAGGATTATCAACACGGAGAAGCTAAAACACACTCGGAAGACCTGACTGCGGACAGAGATGACGGCACACGTGTGTGAGAAAGAAAGGAACATCACCCGAAACACGAATGAATGAACATTAACCCGAAAGTCTGCAGCTTTCAAACTTTGCTATCTTTCCAACTTATTAAATAATAACTAAATAAAAGTTAAACTGTGTTTGTGAAGGGAAACACTTCTCAAAGGTTGGACTCCGATCTGGATTCCGGAGCTCACACCAAATCAATCCGGACCCCGTCCACCTCAAATTAGCAAGGTAATAATAATAATAATAATAATAATAATAATAATACAGGGTAATGAAATAAAAACCTGTTATACTCAGTAATAAATGATTCATTTTGTAGTCGATTTGGAGATCTTTACAGCGATCCCGGCCCGAAGTTAAGGTTAAATGTAATAATTTCTGAGTTGGACATCGTATGTGAAAAAGTTTAACAGTCAGCTAACAGGTGCCGTTCAAAATGAATGAGTTAGCTAATGGATAACAGTGAAACAGATTTCACATTTTGTCCAGCGGACACAAAAAAGTGAGAGCGTCTTCTGCCCTCTGTGGTGACAACGTCACCATCCAAATATGCAAAGAAATATATGCCTGCTAATTCTTGTTATTTTAAGTGGAGACGAGGGACAAGTTCGCTCAGAGCAGAGTGCAACACCGTCACAACGCTCATGCATCGCAGGTCACGTGACAAGATTCAACCAATCAGCGTCACTCCTTCCGTCCTCCTGGATCAGCTTTTTTTTTTTTCATGCCTGAAGGATGATGGGAAGCACCACGCCAGACGCCACTGGGGCGCGAGCTCGCGGGCGCTTTAGAAAGAAGGAGAACGCGTTTGCTACACGTTTTTAGATGTGACGTGAACTATTACTTTAAAATCAATTTGATATCACACTTTTTCCGGCATTGAAAAATACACTTTACTTATGTAGTTTGGTTTTGGCATGAAATCAGTCAAAGGAGATTTTTTTTCTCTTGTAATTAATGTTTTTTTTTTTTAAAACATCTGTAAACTTTTTAATGTTGAAAGTTGTAACTGCTTTGGTTCACAAGCAACAATCTCTAAGCAAACAGTGCCATTTCTTTTGCACTACCATGGAATGTATTTTGAATCTTTCTGACTCTTGAATGTAAGTTGCGTTAAAGTCAGTGTTGCTTTGAGTTGAGTATCTGATATAAACAGTTAAAACAGAACAAACAGTCTCAGGCTGCTGAAAACAAAAGAACACATGCTGCTAATCACGGATCATTCCGGACCTCAAATCAAATTCATAACTTTCAATATTATGTTTGAGATTCACCTGAAGTCGATTTTTATTGCAGGCATGCGGCTTCAGACTTTCGCACTCACTACTGTATATGAATGTTTTAACATCTGAAATTCTTGACGTGACTCTAAACAAAGGAATCTGGATGTGTTAAGGGGTTAAGGTCCCACACCTCCCTGATCTCACTGTGGTTAAAGAGACGACCTTACAGGTCATGTGACAGGTCAGACCGTCGTGGTGTGTGTGTGTGTGTGTGTGTGTGTGTGTGTGTGTGTGTGTGTGTGTGTGAGTGAGAGAGAGAGTGAGAGGGAGAAAGTTTAAATAACAGAAAAAGACAGAGGAGCAGGAAACACACAGGTTTCTTTTCTTCTTCATATAGGGGTGTGTGTGTGTGTGTGTGTGTGTGTGTGTGTGTGTGTGTGTGTGTGTGTGTGTGACATTCTTTCTACACAGATTGAATCTATACTGTATATATGTACATGAGTTTCTCTCTCTCTCTGTCTCTCTCTCTCTCTCTCTCTCTCACACACACACACACACACACACACACACAACACTATATGAAGAAGAAAAGAAACCTGTGTGTGTGTGTGTGTGTGTGTGTGTGTGTGTGTGTGTGTGTGTGTGTGTGTGTGTGTGTGTAAGAGAGAAAATTTAAATAACAGAAAAAGACAGACTAGAAGGAAACACAGCTCACACACACACACACACACACACACACACACACACACACACACAGATCTATTTTACTCTTCACACAGCAGTGTGTGTGTGTGTGTGTGTGTGTGTGTGACATTCTTCGTGCACAGATGGAATCTATACTGTATGTAAAGGAGTTTCTCTCTCCCACACACACACACACACACACACACACACTCCCTTCCTGTGTCCTGTTGTTTCATCTGTGAGGCCTTGCTGATAGGGCTGCTCAGGGTTAATACAAAATGTGTGTGTGTGTGTGTGTGTGTGTGCGTGCGTGTGTGCGTGCGTGTGTGTGTGTGTGTGTGTAATATTTCTCGACTGACTGAAACTTTCAGCGCTCCATGATTTCACATTCCTCACTCCATCAGTGCTGCTGACTCTTTGTTACTGACACACACACATAGACACACACACACACACACACACACACACACACACACACACACACACACACACACACTCACTTTCACACTGGTGTTCCAGGACATTCCTCTGCCTCGTTCCTGTCCTCACACCCTGCTCCCCAAGCGAGTTCATAAACAAATAAATGATTCAGTTCATGTTTTGTTTAAACGCAGCTTTAAATTGAGGACAGCCTGTTATCATTTGTGTTTGTTAGGAGTCCTGTGCGTGTGCGCGCGCGCGCGTGTGTGTGTGTGTGTGTGTGTAGAACAGGATGTTGCTCACCTTAAAGCTGCTCAGCTCGTGTTTGGTGAAGCCGTTGCTGTGGATGATCTTCATCTGTTTAACCAGTGTGCTCTTACCGCTCTCAGCAGCTCCTAATCACACACACACACACACACACACACACACACACAGTGTCATTACATTAAATCAGATGAAAAGTTCTGATGAAGGGGCGGGGCATTTGGAGTTGTGGGCGTTTCTAATTTGCGTGTTCACAGAGTTTTAACATCTGATCACTTCTTATTCGCGTGTTGATTTAATCCATGTTTCTGTGTGTTTACGATATCACGATTTCAGTGCCGTGAAAAAAGTATTCACCCCCTTCCTGATGTATTTATTTTTGCTTATTTGTCACACTTACATTTTTCAGATCATCAATCAAATTTTCATATTAAACACAAAAAGCACTTTTTAAATGATAATCTCATTTATTCATTTGTTCTGTTCTTTCAGGAGAGAAGCTGTCCAAACCTGCCTGGACCCATGTGAAAAAGTAATTGCCCCTAAATCTAATAATTGATTGTGCAACTCAATTATGGCTGCAAGAACCACAATCAAGCATTTGTGATAACTGCACCGAGTCGTTCACATCACTGTGGAGGAATTGTGTCCCGCTCTACTTTGCAGAATTGTTTTAATTCCGTCACACTAGAGGGTTTTCGAGCATGAACGGCCTGTTTAAGGATCTCAATTAGATTTAACTCCAGACTTTGACTAGGTCACTGCAAAACCTAAATGTTGGTTGTTGTTGTTTTTTTACACCCATTCAGAGGTGGACTTGCTGGTGTGTTTCAGATCGCTGTCCTGCTGCATAACCCGAGTGCGCTTGAGGTCACAAACTGAGAGCACAGAATTCATGGCTCCATCAATTACAGCTGATCATCCAGGCCCTGAAGCTACAAAGCCCCAGACCATCACACCACCACCACCACCATGTTTGACTGTTGACCTATGACTTTCTTTTTATGAAACACTGTGTTGGTTTTTACACCAGATGTAATGGGACACACCCCTTCCAAAAAGTTTAACATTTGTTCCATCAGTCCACAGAATAATTGCCCTCGTCTTGTCCTGGTAATAATTGGAAGACATTTTTGCCTCCACTCTCTTCCTTTTTGTTGAATAATGAACACTGACCTTAACTGAGGCGAGTGAGGCCTTAGATGGCCTTTGATGTCCTTAGATGATGTTCTGAGTTCTCTTATGAGCTCCTGGGTGAGGCGTCATTGTGCTCTTGGAGTAATTTCGATCAGCAAGATTCACTTGTGTTCCAAGTTTTCTATAATTTGCTATAATTTTATCATTTCTATACAGTTTGTGAATAATGTCTCTCACTATGTTAAAAATGTCTTTGTAACAAATTTCCAAACTGATACACATCAATTACATGTTAATTATATAACTATTATCTTTATAAATAAAAGAAAGGTTTTATCTGTACATTGATCAGAACTCGCTCTTTCACTGATACCTTTACATTTTATATATTGGAGGACCAGAAACCAGTCTCAGAAAAATGTCTATCTGTTTGTCTGTCAGGATTTACTGAATCTCCTGCAGCACTTAGATCTCAGTCTGAAGTTTAATCTGCACCATCAGTGAATCTACATGTGGAGTAAAAGTGATGTGATGAACAGTTATGTGTGGGATTTAATCATCTACTTTAAAATAATCTACTAATGCGCTACTGTCTCAATGTAAACAAACACCTGCACCAATAGATATTAATGAGAAAAGATAAAGTGAATGTTTTGACTGGGATTAGTTCATATTTTCACTTTGGCTGAAATAACAGCGCTGAAGTGGTAGAAGTGAATTTTAACACGCCGGAGTCGTTTTAAGACAAAACTTCACCTTTATCTGATCGACTTTTTCCATTTCTCATCTGTGATTCTCTCTCCGATTACCGAACAGCGAGTGTGTTTGTCTGAGCACCAAAGAAGTACAACTTAGTGTAAACAAGGCGTCAGATACTCAACCTTACAGAATGTGATTTCTGTCTATTAATAAGTGAGACAGAGAGTTCTGCTGTACAGAGAGACACACAGACATGTACGCGGACTTCAACCTGAAATAATAATAATAATATCACCGATTACATTAAAGATCAGCAGATTATTTTTAACTTTAACCTTTTAACTGTTTCTACAAACTCTTGAACCGTCAATGACACATACTGGTAAGTTATAGAAGTTCACAGAAGGCCAACTGTGTACGACTCTATTGTATTTTTCATATGCATAGATAGAATCTGAATTTCCAGTTTGTATACGAGATGTTCCTTCATTGCATCCATTTATAATCATTTGGACTCATCGTATATATAACCCCTTCCCTCTGTACTGTTTACATATGCAAATTATTTTGCAATGCGACAAATGCACTTCTGGTTAGATGCTAACTGTATTTCATTGCCTTGTACCGCACATGTGCAGTGACAATAAAGTTGAATCTAATGTAATGTAATCTAATCTAGTTGGACTACAGGAGTTCCTAGATGGATGGATGGATGGATGGATGGATACTCTTTCTATCTTAGTAACTTTCTTAGTAATTTCTGTTGTACTTTAACATTTTCTTTCTTAATAATTTCTTAATAATCTTAGTAACTTTTAATCTTAATAATTTCTATATTAGTTACTGTTTATCTTAGTAATTGTTATCTTACTTTCTATCTTAGAAACTTTGTATCTTAATAATTTCTACCTTTGTAACTTATTATCTTAGTAACTTTTTAATCTTAGTCATTTTTATCTTAGTAACTTTTCATCTTACTTTCTATCTTAGAAATTTCTGTTGTAATATGGTCATATCTTTTTCCTACACTGTTCATGATTGACATCTGTAATGTTTATTGTATATTATGCCACTGTCCTTGCTAATGGATGTTGGAGATTTCTTTCAATAAAATCAATAAAGTATCTATTTATCTAAAGTAACTCTCTCTCTCTCACACACACACCCGCACACATACCCATACACGCAGTGTTTGTGTAAGACACACACACACACACACACGCACACACACCCTCACCGAGCAGCAGGACCTTGACCACGTTCATCTCCCTGCGCGCGTGCTGGTAGAGCTCGCGGTCTATCTCCGCGCTGTGGAGTTTCGCCCTCTTGCCTTCCTCCGTGACCTCGGAGCCCAAACACAGACCCATGTCTGCGCCTCACATACATCTCTCTCCCTCACACACACACTCTCTCTCTCACACACACACACACACGGATCCTTCACATCACACTGGGACTCGCGCGCGCTCTCTTCAAAAACTTCAGTCCGGTCGCGCGCGCGCTCCTCGGTCTCCCCCAGAGTCTCTCAGCGGTTTAACTGTAAAACTCTTTGAATTCACCTCATAAACACACGCTTATGGTTTACTCCTTCACTGTCCTTCCACTTTAATGATGTTTTTTTTTTCGATAGTCCTTTCCTCTCACGGCTTCGTCTCCCGAAACATGAAGAGAAAATAAATCACCACATAAAAAAAGTTTTTAAACTCAGTTCCTGTTAAATCGGTTGTACTCCACTTTCCCCCGGTTTTTCCCTCCGCCCGGACACCGAGACTTTCCTCTTGTCACTCCGTTTAATTCGCAAAACTCTTCCCTCCGTTTCCTCTCCGTGTTTAACCGAATCGCGGTGAAATTCGTTTCTATGGAGGTTTCGACCGGAAGTGACGTCGCCCGCGGTGGCTCCTGTCACCTGAGCGGCGCGCGAGCTTTCTTCTTCTTCTTCTTCTTCTTCTTTTTTTTAAATATTAACCATTTTTATTATTCGTTTTTTAACAATAACTTGAGCTTATTACTGTCCGTATAAAGCACTTAAACGCCACTTTTAGAAAGTATCGATTTCCAATCGATACTTTCCAATCGCCTTTGACAATTAATAACAATTTCCAAAAATTTTACCTCAATAAATAAATAAATAAATTGTGAAACATTTGTCGAAATGAGTTTCATTTTTTTCTGTCCTTCTGTATGAAAAAGAAAGGAAGGAAAATCCCAATCACTCTCACTTTTCCCTCAGTATGTGACAATGAGATACATGACAAAAGGTTTAGAATGCTTGTCTTAAACCATTTTTTCAGTATACAGTATTTAAATACATTCTTGTTTTATTTGCCTGCTAGTGTTACTATGTGTCGTCAACAGGAAAAGAGTTTGTTAAAGAGTTTATCAATGATGGTAACACCATTGACAATTTATAGAAAAATGATAACTATTTACCAATCGGCCTCCATGTGTAAGGCCCAGGAGCGCCGCTAAGGGGGGGAAAGTTAGGACGATTCTAAGGGCCCACGCCCTTTAGGGGCCCCCAGAGATCTGCTTTATTAGTAATAACACTACTAGTGGGTGTGGTAGGGGGGCCCAACCGCTTATTTTGTCATAGGGCCCAAAATTGCTAGCGGCGCCCCTGGTAAGGCCACATGGTTTTCAATTATGTCAAAATGTATTAATTATTAGACATAGTCAGTTTTTATGTCTGATTTTTAGACAGTTCTAATGATAAAATGTGTAAGACCAATGATGGACTTAAAAACTGCAAAATGAATGATAACATTTCTAAACAAATGAAATCATCTTTTGCATTTGTCCGGTGTGCTTCACCTAGCGACCGCTGACTCAGGAACAAGTCATTTCAAAAATGTAATTTATTTTAAAATAAAACTCTTTTTTTGTTTAACAGTAACATCAATGACATAGTTTTGGGTGACTGGTATCTATTTCATATTATTCATTATAATCAACTGATATTTCTTGATTTCAATATTTAACTTATTTTATAAGATATTGATGTTATTGTTTATTAGATTTATTGCATGAAAAAAATATTTTTAGATGAAAAGTATGCGCTCTCTACTTAAATATGATCCTTGAACTTGGCCTTTTAAAACAATGCTACAATGAAACGTTGAACGTTAAAGTAAGAAAATGTAATTCATGATTAAAAGAACATAATATATTTACTAAACATATACAAGTAATGCATCTGTGATATTAATTTAATTGACTTAGGCATCAGCAAAACTAAGTAACAACACTTTCCATTATGTTCGTAGAATCACTAAGGAAATTCAAATACAGTACAGTGGAACCTTGGATTACGAGCATAATTCGTTCCGGAAGTGGGCTCGTATTCCGAAACACTCGTAAACCAAATTTCCCATAAGGAATAATGAAAAACTCAAATTATTTGTTCCACAGCCCAAAAAATTAAATACATAAAATAATTAATACAATATATAAAGTAAAAATAAAACAAATTAACCTGCACTTTTAAAATTAACCTTTAAAAGTAATTTTGTGTGTGTGTGTGTGTGGAATTAGCCCCTTCCCTCGCCTCGTCTTCTTACACAGTAAAACTCCTCCTCCCCCCCCCCCACCTCGCTTTTTAAGTTTCTCAAAAAATACACACAACGGAAACACTGTTTTAACGGAAAAAAAAGAAATCGCTCTAATGACACTTGCGTCAGCACATACTAATGGAATCACTGCTGTAAAGTAAAGAAAAAAAAACAAATGAACCAGAACTTTATCTTTGAGAAGAATCGCGACAGAGCAGAGTTTTCTGTGTGAAGCAGAGAGTGTGTGTAAAGCCAGGGAGGGGCATGTAAAGGTGAGAATGTGTGTGTGTGTCGGTGTCAAATTACGTGCGTGCACACACCTAGAAGACACGCTGAAACTGAGAGGGAGATGTTGATTATACCAGTAACAGACAAGCACTAAGACCCATCAGGGGAGACAATTACCCACAATTCCGCAACGCAAAAGAGAGAGAAAAATCATTGGGTCAGTTGTGATCACGTGATCACTGTGTCAAAACAAGAGCGCATGTGTGATTCATGATACTTAACCAAGTAGACCAAGACTTGCTCGTTTTTCAAGTCAAAATGTATTAAAAATCTTTGCTCGTCTTGCGGAACATTCGTAAACTGTGTTACTCGCAATCCGAGTAACATTTGTAAACTGTGCTATTCGCACAACAGAAAGGCATAGAATGAGAAAAAAAGTGATAATACAGAGAATTCATGCTTGAAAAGGCTTATTTGAGTAGTTAGGTTGCAAATTTAAGTTCAGAGATGCATCTTGCTAATTTGATTGTGAACAGGAAACCAAAGAATCAACGAGTTTTTCCACAAGCGTTTTATTTATTTATTTTTTCATTATTTTTAACGATTAAGGACTAAAACATACGCAATCTGAGGCACTGGCCCTGATGTTAAACACTATATCCGAATTTCATGCTAACACCTGGTAGTATATGTTGAAATATTGAAACATACAATAGTTTGTAAAGGACACCAGTGGTGAATTTTTTTCTGGCCAAAACCATCATAAAATTAGTGAAAGTAGTGTTAGAACTAGAAATATATACATAAATCGAAGAAACATTGGAATTTTATAATTATACAAGTGAAAAAAATATATAGAAAGAAACTTTAATAAATTATGTTTAGCATATATGGTGTACAAAAGTAACACGTCATATCTGGTGCAGCTCATTAGCATTTAGTATCATGAAAATAATGTGTATTCATTAAGAAAACAGTCACAGAAAAAGACGTGATCTTGGTATGTGGTTTATTGGTGTTTTATGAGATCAGCAATCAACCCGTGAGGCACAAGGAAATAAAACCAGTGAATAATGAAAACAAACTGAACTCGGTCTCCAACAGATATGAAGAACTGTTTAGTCTGCATGTTTGATACATATAATATGAAAACATTTAAAAAACACATTTTCTTTGTTCTTTCATTTCCATCCTGAGAAACTAAAATCGCAGTCCCATTTGAGGAAAATAAAAAATAAAAAAGCAGTGTTTATAAAGTCGACTCCTTCGCTACAAACTTTACATCATCGGGCAGAAGATTTAACCCGACCTTACGATGACGAGAGATTAAAGAGAAGAATCGAGGGTGTGTTAAGAGTGGAATTGTATCAGAGGTGCCTGACAGAGTGTGAACACAATACACATACACAGTAGTGTTTTTATCTTGCTGATGCTAACAATGTTGTCTGGTACCAAGACTTTTAAAAAAAGCAACAACAACAAAGGAAGAAACCCTGCTAAACCACAAAACCTGAAAAACAGACTTAATAAATATGATGATTTGATGAGCTGAACATTCATTAGCTTTGATTTTATCACGTGATTACCTCGACCGTCAGCACTCAGAGATGAAGACTGAAAGTATGTTAAAGTAGCCAAACTACTGTTAAACGATATCTGTTTGAATTAGAAATAGGTCACAATGGAACTTTTACCCAACCTTGAAAAAGTGTCGCATTTTAAATTCAGAATTGTATTATTAAAATTTTTTTTTACTTCAATTATTTCTTTAATAATACAGAGAACCATAGGGAAATTATCACAATTGTAAATGCTAATATAAATTAAATTACATTAACTGTATAAAAACTGGTGTTTTTTTTTTTTTTTTTTTACTTTTTACCTGTTGCCTGTTTAAAGTCAGGAGACAAAACAGACACTCAGTGTAAAATCACGTTTTAATTTTTTTATGAAAGTTTTTAAGTTAAGTTTTATTTAAGTTAATTTATTTTTACATTTTCTCAAGAATCGCTATAAATTTTACATATATATATATATATATATATATATATATATATATATATATATTTTTTTTTTTTTTTTTTAAAGAAATAAATCTTTATTTGAAAAGGTATAAAACATCTGAAAATATTCCTCAAAGGTTATTTGCATGGGGAACCGCAAAGTTCCCTAGCGTAACTATAACTTCTTAAATCTTGGACAATGCCTTAAATGTATAGAATATTTTTCTATGAACATTAATAGAACATCTCTTTAGGGCCCAATTTCTCAAAGTGAGTTCTCTGGAAACATAGTCAATAAATATGTTTATTAATTATTATTATTACATTGTGGATTCTGGATTATGGTTGTACAAGTGGGTTTTTTTTTTTTTTTTTAAAGATTTACAGTATGAAAAAAAAGTTCTTTTTTATTTCTCGATATGCTGTGTAGGGAATTGTGAGTTTGAGTGCTGTCCAAATAGTTTCCCCTGCTACAAGATCGGAAATTTCTGACTTCCCACTTAAACATGGCTTTTGTTTACCAGTTAAAAAAACTGAGGTCATGATGTTTAAAAGCAACCAAGTGAGAACAAACAGTAGTACGAAATGCATGATGCTGTAACGCTGACTGGCCTTCAATAGTGTTCTCTGTAATGGAAATCTCTAATGGTCTCCATTATGCACTGGGTTAATGGGTTCCATAAGGGACCACTAGGAACACCACAGTTCACAAAAATGACACTAAATAAAGTCAAACCTGAATCGAGCGCACACGCTTGATTTTTTTTTACGCTGATTTGATTGTGTGGTCTTTGTCGCGCAAGTTTATCATCTAGCTAGCTTTAAAATCCGCTACACTGAACAGGCCACGCCCACAAGCCGGACGAGCAACGTGTTACATCATCAGTAACAAAGCTTTGCAATTTTTTTTTTCCAAGTAGCTGCCACAGCTTCATCTCGGTTTGCTAGCTAACACATAAAACACACTAGAGCGCCTCCTAATGGACACAGAGATGCGTTAAACGCCACCACAGAGATAGCGACAAGACGATGGGGAACGAGGGAGGGGCGGGGGGCCGGGGTGTGGAAAAGGGAATGGAGAATGCTTTCAAGCCCTTTGGTTTAGTCTTGTTTTGTTGTTGATGTTCTCGGTTACTCAGTCGCAGCTTGGCAGTTCTCAGCATCGTCTTGGTGCTTCAGCGCTTCGATCACGGCCATCTCCTTCTCCTCCTTCTTCTGGTTCCTCTCCTCAAACTGCAGCCTGAGAGTGTGAGAGGAAAAATGGGCGGAGTTAAGAACTAGAACAAATTCGACTAATGGTGACGTCAAGGCATAAACACAACAACGCCGTGATGCCGTGTGACTGATGGCGCTTCACTGTTTCACCTGTTAGCGATGATCCTCTGGACAATGTCATCGGTGGCGAGCCCATTCTTGCTGTCCAGGGTCCGGAATATTCCGCGCTTCTTTGGCTCCTGCCAATCAGAGAACGACACGTCAAGCAAAATATACAGCATCGTTAGATCACATTTTGAATGAAACGTTCAACACGAGGTCGTTCGCACTCACAGCGTACGGGTCAGAGTCGTCCGTATCTGGGAAAACCTCCGTTTTTCCGTGACACACCAGGTCGACCTGCGGAGGGACGGTCATCACTCATCCATCACTCCTAATTTATAATTACTATAACGACAAAACCTAACAAGCTGTTTTTTTTTTTACAGAGGATTTAATTTAATATAGCACTGATGAAAGCTAAGGTTTACCTTAAAGTGGTCCAGGAGGTCTTTGCCTATGGCGTACGGCGCCCCGATCACCACTTCTGACACGTACTGGAGGGGAAAAAAAAAAAAAAAAGAAATCTCAGAAATTTGTTCAAATTTCAAACGCAATACTGCAAGTGTGAAGTGTGACAGTTTAGAGCGCAGGGTGTCATCCGAGACGCCACTCTCAACGCTCTTCATTCTCTCCTGACCTAGAACACCAAAGTACCCCTGTCCTCCCCTCTACACCCCCCCCACCACCCCCGCACACACACACACACACACACTCCGCCTCCGAGATGAAAACACTGAGCCATTGTGCTGAGGAATGTGTGTGTGACGGCAGAGAGCTGGGATGAGCCCAGCACAAACTGATTAACCGAGGTGCAGGATTAAGGAGACGGTAATATACACACAAGCGACCAGGAAGCTTATGGGAAGATGATCAGAGGACGCAGTGTGTCTGTACACACACACACACACACACACACACACACACACACAGTAAATTATATGAGGTGTTAATGAGCAGACTGCAGGCCTGGACCAGCTCAATAAAAGGTTTTAACCTTTAATAATTTTTTTTAATTAGTTTGACAACCTGGCGCCTTCACCACCTGTGACGATGTGTGTGTGTGCGTGTGCGTGTGTGCGTGTGTGTGTCTGGTCTTACCCGACAAGCCAGCACACTCAGGGTTCTCTCGTGGATGTTCATAATTGGGTAGTTCTTCCCCTTGTAGCGGTTTACTTCCTGTAACAACAACAAAAACATAAGAAGTCTTACAATTTTTATTTATTTTTTTAAACTGCACTTCTGTCCCAAATACTGCAAATTGTGCCTCATTAGTGTTCTGAATACGAAGCCGGCAGTGTCCTCATCCTTCTCATTTGGGACACGTCGTCAGCAGAGTGATGATGTCCAGTCCGGATTCAGTGATGGGCTAGTGATCGTGTGCATGTGGCCTACATAGTCACTACGGTGTGTGGTTTGGGACAGGACCGCCCTGGACTGGTCATAGTTATGTGTTTCTATAGTGAAGACACGCTGTATTCTGAGCATGGATGCTTGATTTGGGACAAGGCCGTCCACTCCTCTCACACACCTGGTCAAAGTGCAGGCCGACGATGATGTAGGGTCTCTCAGCTTGTTTGAACACCGTCTCTAGGAAGTCCAGGTGACCGATGTCTATCAGACACAGACGGTTAAGGCTGAACACGAACACACACACACACACACACACACACACACACACACCTTTGAATCATAATTTGGTGAAATGTGTATAATGGTGTTTGTGTTCTTTAGGGTCAGCGAGGGCAGAGTGAGAACTTTAAGAAGACGTCAGGTTCTAGCCAGAAATGACCGTGACCTTTGACCTAGGGACTGGCATGTAATCAGAAGGATACGGAAGAGGTCGAACGCTCCGGCTACATAAATGATGGTGTCTCCGGGCTGCGGCTCTTTACCCGACGCAAACTGGATGATCTTCTGAGATGTCTGGAGGAACTGAGACACACCGGTCCAGGGACTGTGGCCTTTAGGACCCTGTGGAGGATGCAGACATAAATAAAAAATTATTTTTAATCAGTCTTTTTAATACTGATTTGTTGTTAGATGTTTATTTTTAATCCTTTGCATTAGTGCATCAACACAAAATAGTGAATTGTGTTTGTTAAAGAAATGTCACGAGCTATAATCAGCACCCGAGCAACACCAGGTCGGTGTTGAGACAAATGAAGAGGGAGCTGTGACTCACATGTGCCCCCTAGTGACCACAGTGCATATAGACATGGCTTTTTAAACGGCTGTTCATGCGAGTCCGCGCACACGTGTGTGTGTGTGTGTGTGTGTGTGTGTGTGTGAGAGAGAGATTAAGAGAGAGAGTAAAAAACTCACCTTTCCAAAGTTATCTGCATGTTGCTTGTATTCTGAGTTATCCTGAGAGTGAGAGAGACAGGAGGGGCGAGAGAAAGGGTGAGATTAGAGAGTATCAGTGTTTAATTGACATGTAATCAACAAATGTAACACACACACACACACATATATATATATATATATACCATGTTGGCGTGGTGAGCTTTAGTCATCAGCAGCATGCGGCCCACCAGGTCTGTCGTAGATACACCCTGTGTGCGCTTGCATTCCCTGTGGAGCAGAAACACACACACACACAATATAGCAGTCAGGTGACTGTATAACCTCTAACATCCTATTCACACACATGCATATATGTGTGTGTGTGTGTGTGTATATGTGTTCACCTCACCTGTACCGGTCTGCACGTTTCACCTCCTCATACGTGTCCTTTCCATCCACTGTTAACGTGATGTCATCTAACAAAACACACACACACACGTGCACACGCGCACACACGCGCACACACATTAATTTCTGAGAACACAGAAGCCTGAATCACAGTTTGCTCTGAAGGTCGACGAGCATCTCGCGCTGGGGTCGAGAGCGGCTTCCTGTTTTCCAGCGGACCGCTGATGCTGCAGAGCCCTTCGGACCGAGACGATCCGGCGACTAAGAGCAGACGTAAAACAGGAAATGACCTCACGCCCTTACGGCTGTTCCTGAGTGTGTGTGTGTGTGTGTGTGTGTGTGTGTGTGTGTGTGTGTGTCAGCCCGCTCACCTCCGTGCACGCAGAAGTCGCAGTTGTATTTGTCAAGCGTCTCCAGCGTGGTGACGTACGGCGCTCCCTCTACGATCTCGTCCACCCACTTGATGGCGCGCACCATCTTATAGCGCTCCTCCTGAGTGAACACGGGCGGGCCCTTGTGCCTCGCGATCTCTCCTGACACACACACACACTCTACAATGAGAATATGTATAGAGATAAGTGTGAAGTTTGTGAAGGTAAAGAAAAAAACAAGCGCTGCTCTCACTGTCTGTGTGAACTCCAACCACGAGGTAATCGCCCATCGCCTTCGCCTGCCGCAACTGGTTCGAGTGACCGTAATGCACCATGTCATAGCTGAGAGAGAGAGAGAGAGAGAGAGAGAGAGAGAGAGATTAGTTACAAAGTATCTCGGAGCACGAGGCTTCTATAATCATACAGTGCCATGAAAAAAGTATTTGCTTCTGTATCACACTTAAATAGTTGAGATCATCAAACTCATTTTAATATAACACAAAGATTTTAAATTATGATTTAATTTATTCAGGAGGAAAAAGTTGTCCAAACCTACCTGGTCCTGGAAAAAGTAATTGCCCCCTTGTTAAATCATGAATAAATTGTGATTTCTTTTTTTTTTTTTAAAGCCGAGTTAAATTTCACCTGCCGCACCCAGACCTGATTACTGCCAGACCTGTTTAATCAAAAAATCTTTTTTGATTAAAAAAAAGAACCCGTGACAAAGTAAAGCATGCCAAAAGACGTATAAAAGCAACAGGATCTGAAAAAATTCAAGAACATATTAGAAACAGAGTAATTGACTCTGTAATTGTATCAGTCTGGAAAGAGTTACAAAGACATTGCTAAGTCTTTGGGACTCCGGTGAACCATGGTGAGAGACATTATCCACAAATGGAGAAAACTTGGAACGGAGGCGAACCTTCCCAGCAGAGACTGGCCAAGCAAAATTACTCCAAGAGCAAAACGGCGACCCGTCCAGTAGCTCATAAAAAAAAACTCAGAACAACATCTAAACACCTGCAGGCTTCACTCGCCTCAGTTAAAGTCAGTGTTTCTGCGCTCTACCTGAAAATCCTAAAGGAGAATGTCCGGCAATCAGTCTGTTACCTCAAGCTCAACTGAACTTGGGTTATGCGTAGCAGGACAATGATCCCAAACACACCAGTAAGTCCACCTCTGAATAGCTAAAAAAAAAAAAAAACTAAAACAACAAACAAACAAACAAAACAAGGTTTTTGGGGTGGCCTAGTCAAAGTCCGGGCATTGATTAAATCTTATTGAGATCCTTAAACAGGCCGTACATGATCGAAAAAACCCTCCAGTGTGGCTGAATGAACTACAAAGTAGAGCAGGACAAAATTCCTCTACAGCGATGTGAACAACTCAGTGGCAGTTATCACATACGCTTGATTGTAGTTCTTGCAGCCAAGGGTGGAGCAACCAGTTATTAGATTTAGGGGCAAATACTTTTTCACATTGTGCCAGGTCGGTTTGGGCAGATTTTTACCTTTAATAAATGAGATCATCATTTAAAAACTGATTTTTGCATTTAATCAGATTACACTTTAAATTGGATCTCTGTCAACTCTCGCACACACACACACTCGCGCGCGCACACACACACGCTCGCGCGCGCACACACACACGCTCGCGCGCGCACACGCACGCTCGCATACATACACGCACACTCGCACATACATACACACACACACACACACACACACACTCGCACATACATACACACACACACACACTCGCACATACATACACACACACACACACTCGCACATACATACACACACATACATACACATACACACACACTCGCACACACATACACACACACTCGCACACACATACACACACACTCGCACACACATACACACACACTCGCACACACATACACACACACTCGCACACACATACACACACACTCGCACACACATACACACACACTCGCACACACATACACACACACTCGCACATACATACACACACTCGCACATACATACACACACTCGCACATACATACACACACACACACTCGCACATACACACACACACTCGCACATACACACACACACTCGCACATACATACACACACTCGCACATACATACACACACTCGCACATACATACACACACTCGCACATACATACACACACTCGCACATACATACACACACACACACTCGCACATACATACACACACACACACTCGCACATACATACACACACACACACTCGCACATACATACACACACACACACTCGCACATACATACACACACACACTCGCACATACATACACACACACACTCGCACATACATACACACACACACTCGCACATACATACACACACACACACACACACACACACACACTCGCACAAACACACACATACACTAACACACATACACTAACACACATACACTAACACACATACACTAACACACATACACTAACACACATACACTAACACACATACACTAACACACACACACAAGTTCAGTATTAACTGTAAGCAGCGCTTCAGTAGTGGGACAAATCCCCAATACCTCCAGTCTACAAGACAAAGTGCACTAGCTAGGCTGTAACACACGTTATCCTGCGCCCTGTGTAGTCATGTACTACATGATACACACATATATTTGAGACACCATCAGAGCGTTAGCTAGGCGGCTAACTAAACACTGTTTAAACTCATGTTTTATTATTTTTAGACAGTATTCTATTTCAGATATTAATTTACAGTTTCTGAGGAAGTTTTGTAGTTTCTTTTGTGGAAATTCTGTGGTAAATGTAAAAGTTACGCACCAGCCGTCACACCACACTCGGACTACCCTCTTTCTCTTCTCGGCTCCGCGGTGAGACGCTTCCGCTCCTCCGGGCTCCTGGGCGGCGTGGTGTCCGTTCTTAATCATCCTGAAAGCCTCCGCTGAGTGGATTAAAAAGTAGGATATAAAGAAGACTAGGCCGTTTCTTCTGTACGTGTATGTGTGTAAACTGTGTGTCCCTGACCCTGTGCGCCGGCCGGTGGTGACTGCAAAAGGTCCTCGATCGTAGTCGAGCCACCGCCTCCTTACGCTTCGTAACAACGTAGCGACGTCTTTCACGCAGCGTAAGGAGGCGGCGCTACGTTGTTACGTCACAGCCTTCGCGTGACCCGGATCATTCAGTCAATCAGACAAAAGGCTTCTACATTTCTGACAGTTTTTTTTAACAGAAAAAAATGTGTCTCTTGATCATAATTAACCCACTGCTTATATCTATCCTCTCATGTCTTTTTTAATTTTGTCATTTATTCTGTGCTCTCATCAAACTTGTTCATTATTGTCCCTAGTTTTTTCCCCCTCTACCGTATTTAATATTTTATCCTTGTTGGGGCCCCATCACTATGATGACATCACTCTAATACTCCTGATGCTCTGACAGCACTGATGTCATATGATTATTGTGTACTGTTATTTTGCAAGGTTTTTTTTTTTCAATCATCTGGGACTTTTTGGAGGTCTTTATATGCTCAAATTGTCATCACAATCAGCACACAGGTTGGAATCTGCTTCCATTTGGTCCTGAGTGGCCGGGACCAATGTGGGCGTGGCACATGGCCTTCACAGAAGGTTTTTGCTGCCCAACTCACACAATTTCAAGTATACATTTAAATCTCACTACACATTTAGATGTCATTGAGCTGAACAACTTTCACTATGCATGTCATGCACTCTACTCAACATGAAGTCAGATAATCAGGTCAATACGTCAGTGATCTTGGATTGTTTGCAAAATGCATCCGATGCTATTTGATATACTCCTAGGGGATTTATGCAATCACCATCAAACCAGGCCAATATGATTTCAAGACATTGAAATATTCCATAACTTAAACTGTTCAGCAGTGATAATGGCTTAAACATTGCCTTAAACACATGCTGAAAAGTGGCTAATAACGTGGCACAACCCTGTGCTTGCAACATTGCCTTCACACAAGATTTTGCTGCATAGGTCATTTATATAATTGGCACAAAACTGGACCAATATGATCTCAAGTCATTGAGCTCAATGAGACCAAAAAGTAAGAAAAAAGAAGAAGATAGAAAGCTAAATATGTTACAAATCAAAAAGATTAAAAAAGAAATTAATATCTGAAAAAAAACAGGTTTATATAAGAAGGGCTGGTTTAGAGAAGTTATTTAATCTGTTAGTGTGATTTTTTTGTGTGTGTTTATTTTGGGGGAGTGAACAATTTCATCATTCTAAAATTGTAATAATATTAATGCTAAGATAGCTAAAGTAGAACTATTTCTCTGGCTTTTGCAAATTTTTATTAAAACATTTGCATTTATTTTTATTATTACATCTTATTACTTTTTCTCCTATTCAATTCAATTCAATTTTATTTATATAGCGCTTTTAACAATTGACATTGTCGCAAAGCAGCTTTACACAATAAAAAGAAGTAAGTTTTTATGCAATGTGTATGAATCAAAATGATCAGATTGTCCCTGATGAGCAAGCCGAGGGCGACGGTGGCAAGGAAAAACTCCCTGAGATGGTAATAGGAAGAAACCTTGAGAGGAACCAGACTCAACAGGGAACCCATCCTCATCTGGGTGATAACGGATAGCAGAGAATGATCAGCATAATAATGTGTACTGGAAGTTCAGTGTAACAGGAGATGTGTTAAAATTTAAATTAAAAGGAGTCCAGTTTGTTCCCGGAGGCTCAGGTAGACTGTAGGAGATTCCAGTCCTGAGCTATCGAACAACTGAAGTCACAGGTCCCCAGAGCATCAATCGATGATAGGACAGTCTTCATGGAAACCATCCCCAGCCACCAAGCGCATCCAGGCAGACCACACGGGGCATCCATGTGACGGGATCTCCAACCAGAAGCAGGACTCCAGGACGGGTTAGACGGCTTCAGAGGGCAGAGGGGTCTGGATCACTGGCAACTCAGGAGCGAACATGTATAGCTCGACAGAGAGACAGAGAGAGGGAAAGGAGAGAGGAGAGAGAGAGAGAGCAGAAAAGGAGAGAACAGAAAATAAGGAGAGATGGCAGTTAGGTCTGGTCACAGTCAACATGTATAAGGTGAATGTATATTAGTGCAAAGTGCAAGCAGGGACTCCGGCAGGACTAACTATAACAGCATAACTAAAAGGGAGAGCCAGAAGGAAACACAAACATGAGGGGCTCCCTGAGATGTAAAGCAACCAATCACCTCACCGTCAACAAACCTGAGTGAACAATGAGAGTGGGGAGGACAGCATCTAAACATAGCAGTTCACCAGAATACTCTACGTCCATGAGTCCCCCAGATCTGCTCCTTTACCTAAGGTTAATCTATTTACAAAAATGCTTGGCTAAATAAATAAGTTTTTAGCCTAGACTTAAACACTGAGACTGTGTCTGAGTCCCGAACATTAACAGGAAGACTATTCCATAACTTTGGGGCTTTGTAAGAAAAAGCTCTGCCCCCTGCTGTAGTTTTAATAATACGTGGTACTGACAGGCAGCCTGCATCCTTTGATGGAAGTAGGCGTGGCGGATCGTAAGACACTAACAGTTCACTCAGATACTGTGGCGCGAGACCATTTAGTGCTTTAAATGTCAAAAGTAGTATCTTGAAATGGATGTGAAATTTGACAGGGAGCCAATGCAGTGTAGATAAGATAGGGGTGATGTGCTCGTATCTTCTGGTTCTAGTGAGGACTCTCGCTGCTGCATTCTGTACTAACTGAAGCTTGCTTATACACCTAGTTGAACAACCAGACAGTAAGGCGTTACAATAGTCCAACCTAGAGGTGATAAAAGCATGAACTAGTTTTTCTGCAGAATTTAGTGACAGTATGTTTCTTATCTTGGCAAAATTTCAAAATTCAAATTTTATTTGTCACATACACAGTCATACACAGTACGATATGCAGTGAAATGCTTATACGACCGCTCCGTGACCTTAAATATTTTTACAAAAGGAACCTATAAAACAGATTCCAACAAAGTTACAAAATATATATATATACATAAAATCTGAAGTATGAATGTGCTCTTGTCAGAAGTGGGATGTGATGTAATATATTACGACTATAGTCTGTGAAAAACTTGAGGTAGTATTTTAATGAGATGAGGGGGGTGTGAAAAGAAGTCCTTGAAGTGTGCAAAATGTGCATATGTGCATATATGTGCAATGTGCATTGACATAATTGTCCGTTCTGTGTGTGCAAGAAAATGCAAAGGTGTTTAGTCCAGTGTATTGGTTTGATTGAGAGACCGTATCGCCTGCGGGAAGAAGCTCCTTCTCAGTCTCTCTGGATTGGCCTTGAGGGAGCGGAAGCGCTTCCCAGACCTCAACAGAGAGAACAGTCCATTGCTGGGGTGGCTGAGGTCCTTCATGATCTTCCTTGCCTTGGTCCAGCACCGCTTGCTGTAGACATAGTGCAGGTCAGGGAGCTCAGTTCGGATGATGCGCTCAGCTGATCGCACCACCCTCTGTAAGGCTCGTCTGTCCTGCATGGTGCTGTTCCCAAACCAGGATGTGATGTTTCCCGTCAGGATGCTCTCTATGGTGCAGGAGTAAAAGTTCCTGAGCACCTTGGAGGGCAGTCTAAAGTCTCTCAGGCGTCTGAGGTGGTAGAGACGCTGTCGGGCCTTTTTCACCACGGTGTTGATGTGACAGGACCATGATAGGTCCTGCGTGATGTGAACACCGAGGTACTTGAAGCCTAAGGTGAAAGAAAGCTATCCTGGTAATATTATCTACATGAGCTTCAAACGAAAGGCTGGAATCTATAATCACACCGAGGTCTTTAACTGTTGCACTTGATGGAACAGAAAGGCCATCTAAAGTTACAGTCTGATCAGAAAGCTTACTTCTAGCTACTTGTGGTCCTATGACTAGAACTTCTGTCTTATCAGGATTAAGCAGAAGAAAATTAATTAACATCCAATCTCGTATGTCCTGCACACACTGCTCAATTTTAGCAAACTGGTTTTTCTCATCTGGTTTTGCTGAGACATATAATTGTGTGTCATCAGCATAACAATGAAAACTAATACCATGTTTACGAATTATGTTGCCCAGAGGAAGCCTGTAAAGGGAAAAAAGCAGTGGGCCTAAAACTGAGCCCTGTGGAACACCAAACTCCACTTGAGAACATGAGGAATGGTCACCATCTAAATCTACAAACTGATAACGATCAGTCAAATAGGATGTGAGCCACAAGAGGGCAGTTCCCTTAATTCCAACTACCTATTCTAATCTGTGAAGGAGAATACTATGATCAATGGTGTCAAAAGCTGCACTGAGGTCCAGTAACACAAGTATAGTGACGCAACCCTGATCAGAGGCCCATAGGAGGTCGTTTACTACTTTAACAAGTGCTGTCTCTGTGCTGTGATGAGGCCGAAATCCTGACTGATACAGTTCATTTATGCTATTTCTGTGTAGATGTGAACATAGCTGCTGTGATACTACCTTTTCCAAAATCTTGGAGATAAACGGAAGGTTTGATATCGGCCTGTAATTAGAAAGCAGACAGGGGTCAAGGTCAGGTTTCTTGATTAGCGGTTTAATAACGGCTAATTTAAAGGATTTGGGGACGTACCCACTACTGAGTGAACAGTTAATTACTTTCAACAGGGCTTCTGTTATTGCTGGTACTATCTGCTTGAGAAAATGTGTCGGTATAGGATCTAATATACAGGTTGACGATTTTGAAGAAGAGATGAGTGAAATTAGTTCCCTCGCTTCAAGAGGACTAAAGTGTTCTAAGTTCTGATGTGATGTGGTTAGATCATCTGAATTATTTAAATTGTCTGGTTTCAAAGCCTGAATTTTTTGCCTAATATTTATGATTTTATTATTGAAAAAGTTCATGAAATCCTCACTACTGCATGATGATGTTGTGGAGATTTCTGCAGTGGTCTTGTTTTTAGTTAATTTAGCTACGGTATTAAATAAAAATCTAGGAATACTTTTGTTATTTTCTATAAGACTGGAGAGATACGTTGATCTAGCATCACTGAGAGCTTTTTTTATACTTCAGGATGCTCTCCTTCCAAGCTATTTTGAATACTATCAATTTAGTTTGGCGCCATTTACGTTCAAATTCACGAGCGGTTTGTTTTAAAGCACGTGTGTGGTCATTATACCAAGGAGCGAGTTTCTTATCTCTAATCATTTTCCTTTTAACTGGAGCTACATTATCTAAGCTATAACGAAGTGCTGACTCTAGATATTCATTCGCCTGTTCGAGTTCTGTGAAGTCAGATGGCGATCCAATCAAAGTAGATAATTCTGGAAGATTATTGATAAAGCTCTGTGCGGTATTTGATGTAAATGTACGTTTGAGGTGGAAGCGCGGTGCTGTGCGTACATTATTACTATAAATACCATCTCCTATCCCGTGACATTACACATGTCTCTGATGTAAACCACATTAAAGGAGCCATAAGCATAATCTCGCATTGATGAAAGAAAAGCTACTTATTGAACATGAAGTTTTATTTTGCAGAGCAGGACATTTTTTACACACATCATTTTCTTTCACATTTCCTAAACCTGAGAGTTTGAAAACATTTCACCTGAGTTTTATAACCAGTTCATAAATATCAAGCATTAAAAATAGCACAAATCTATAGAAAAATATTTCCTTTTTGTCTTTTAACGCATAGCATAAATCTACGGCAAATAAATATCCACAATACAAACAATTGAGTGTTAAATATGCGCGTATATGGCTTTTGATTTCCTGTGTCATATCACGTCTGGCTAAGAGCTATGGCTTTTCCATGATTTGAAGATTCTCAGGGTGAAGAACAAACATCCTAAAAGTTCACCTCAGGATGGGAAGCACTCGGTTTATCTTCGGGAATTCAGTGTCGCTTGCTGCTGCAAAAGAAGGATGTTTGCGTTAGCTTGACCGTAGCTAGGTCTGGAAACATCTTTAACCTAATGTTGGTCGGCCACTTTGGAATTACTTTTATTTTTAATACGGTTTGCTCCCAAAATTTTAAATAGGATGTGATGTGAGTGATAATATAACTTCTTTAAATTTTAGGACCAAATTTTTATGCGTAACAACAGCTTAAAATACAGTACAGAGCAAAAGTTTGGACACCCCTTCTCATTCAGCGAGTTTTCTTTCTTGTGTTCTTCAGCCCAAACGCGTCTCTTCTGCTTGTTGCCTGTCCTTAGCAGTGGTTTCCTAGCAGATCTTCTAGCATGAAGGCCTGATTCACACAGTCTCCTCTTAACAGTTGTTCTAGAGACGTGTCTGCTGCTAGAACTCTGTGTGGCATCGACCTGCTCTCTGATCTGAGCTGCTGTTAACCTGCCATTTCTGAGGCTGGTGACTCGGATGAACTTCTCCTCCGCAGCAGAGGCGACTCTCGGTCTTCCTTTCCTGGGCCGGTCCGCATGTCAGACAGTTTCTTTGTAGCGCTTGATGCTTTTTGTGACTGCACTCGGGGACACTTTCAAAGTTTTCCCAATGTTTCGGACTGACTGACCTTCATTTCTTAAAGTAATGATGGTCGCTCGTTTTTTTTTTCTTCACTTAGCTGCTTTTTTCTTGCCATAATACAAATTCAACCTCTTTGAATGAGAAGGTGTGTCCAAACTTTTGCTCTGTCCTGTATGTTACTCATTAGGAAAAAAAATAATGGTTTAAGCCATGGCTTCAGCATGAGTGTGTTACACAGCTAAGAAAACCCAAGTGCACTTGAAATGGCAGTTTTTTTGCTAATGCTAATTATAATCTACTAGAAGTGGCATGGGATATTGTAGCTACAGTACATTCTGGGGCGGAGATTTTGTGTGTTGTTTTTGTGTGTTGCCTAATGCACCTAATGTCTCTATAAACCATGATGAGAGACAATTTAAAAACAGATCATTTCCTGAGTAATCGAACTACTTGTCATTTCCATATGAAGTTATACACTTAGTGCATGTATAGTTCTGTTTAAAGACACTACCTCGCTGACGACTGAGAGCTCATGACCCACTGGAGGTACTCCTTGGCCGCCATGGTGTCCAACGCCTTGTTGACCTCGCTGGTGAAGCTGCCGTCCACGTGTCTCTTGCGTAACGTGTACGAGCTCTTCCTCTGAACAGCACTGAGCATGAACACAACACGAGCATCGTCACGCCCAGGATTACACTACACACACAGTATATATATGGCACGCAGCCTCATAATTCAAAGGATAACGTCTAAGTCTAAGGAGAAGGTCTGCTTGTATGTGTGCACATGAGTAGCATTCGCACTTCATTTCTTTCATTTCAATTAGAATCCTACTATCCTAGTAGTGTAATCCCAGCTAGCACATGTCTTTATGTTATTAATGTTAAAATAGACGTCCTGTCTTGCCACCCAAAAATGTTTTTTCAAAGCCTTGTCCTCTCAGATGTCTTCAAATGTTAAGATGGCAGACGTTTGTATCTGCGTATACGTATTCACGTTACAGCATTTGCAGACGCTCTTATCCACAACGAACTTCCGTTTAACTCATTAAGGTTCAGGGCCTCGCTTACCGCCCTCGTAAGTGAGTTAATCAAAAAATTCAAAAACAAAAATTTGATTAACAATGATTATTTTAGCATAAATTAAAAGCATAGTTGTGCCATGGCTGCTACTAACATGCTAATCTGAACTTATAAATTGTAACACCATATACTGTCTAAGTAATGCTGTATTTGGAATAGTGTGTGTGTGTGTGTGTGTGTGTGTGTGTGTGTGTGTGTGTGTGTGAGTGTGTGTGTGTGTGTGTTTAGGATAGGAAAAAGATTCCCAAATGCTAAAACGCTGTAATTACAAATCGGAGTAATGAACACAAGTTAGCATAGCTAAGTCTCTCTCTCTCTCTCTCTCTCTTTCTGTGTGTGTGTGTGTGTGTGTGTGTGTGTGTGTGTGTGTGCGTGTGTGTGTGTGATTAAGAGAGGGGAAAAATCCCAAAAGTTTACACACCCAGAAGGCAGATTATTAGCCTTCACATTGTAGTTAGCAGTAACAATCATTGCTAGAATTGCTAAGTCCCTGTGTGTGTGTGTGTGTGTGTGTGTGTGTGAGAGAGAGAGAGAGAGAGAGAGAGAGAGAGAGAGAGTTTAAAGAGTCTAGTTAAGAGTTTAAAAGATTTGTAGTTTTTTGTTAGCATTGACCTGAAAGGCAGCTATGCTACTGTCTTTTAGCCTTTTTCTTTCTTTCTTTTTTCTTTTTTGGAAAGAGAGTGTGTGTGTGTATATATACCAAAAGCCCAGTCACCCAAAGAGCAGATTAGCAGCATTTCCACCTCAATTTTTTCAGCATTAATGATCAGAAACGTAGTATGTTTCACCACAAAGCTCCCAAAGCCAAAGAGATGAGTAGCAGAGTTAATTCAGCGTGATTTATTAGCGTTGCCAGTTCATAGCAAGGGGTTAGGACAGGGTCATCCAAAAGAGACAAGGCCAAAGAAGCAAAGAAAAAAAAAAAGAGATAAAGGGAAAATATAAATAGAATATAATATAACTGAAGAGTTTAATTTGCTATAAATTTCTCTCTTTCTATCTATCAATCTCTATGCATCTGTTTCTCCATAAGGCACAGTAGGTGAGGTTGCCGTGGCGATGATGATGATGATGATGATAGTAGTCGTGGTGGTGCCTACTCTGGTTTGGGCTGGCCACTTTTTAACCAGGTGATGAAGTCTTTAGCCGCCTGGTCCTGCAGGTACGAGCTGACGTCGCTGGTGTAGGTGCCGTCAGCGTGGCGCCGCACCGGCCCGCTGGCAGATAGGGGAAATAAATAAATAAACACTTTATTATCCATATCGACACACATCGGGAGAGGATAAAAGCCAAGATGAAAAAGTGCTCGCGGTAAAATGCAAGTAAAGTGCAGTGGAGCACGAGGACAGGAAGTGATTTAGGACGAAGAGGATTTCGCTCAGTGACGGCTCCATTCTCAATGAGGCGAGTTTGAGAAAAACAGAAAAATTATAAAACTAAATCGATATCCTATCTAGTTTAATTGTTGCTGAAACAACAACAAAAAAAAAAGTATAAATAAATATGCTAAAGAAAAAGTTTTCAATAAAATTTAGGAATGTATTTAGAACACAATTTAGTTGGGCTGTTTAACTTTCACATTTTTATTTTATTGATTGAAATCAACGCAATGTTTAAGTGACCTACACAAGAAAAAAGAATATCGCGCTTGAGTGTACAGGGTTTCGAACCATCCTTACAATTGTACATGTAGAGTTCGTTTATAAAGTAATTATGTTTTAACTCTGAATCTACAGGTTCATGTGTAAATATTAAAAATAAAACAGATAACTCAATTCTCACTCACTTGCTCCTCTTGGAGTTCATGAGCCACTGGACGAAGTCCTGCGCCCGCCGTGTCTCCAGGTATTTACTGTAGTCGTTTGAGAACGTTCCCTCCGAATGTCTCCTCGCCCGCATCATGTCTTTCCTCTCGTCCAGGAGACTCTCGTCTGTCTCTGAGCTGGGAACGAAGAGAAATGATCAAAATAATATACAATACAATTGTTTTTGACCTTCACAGGAATTTAACAGGTTAAACATTTCACGGGATCAAAAGATCATTTACCTTTTGTGACATATTTAGATTAAGGGCAGAATGTCCACTCACATAAATAGAGAACAAACATAAAGAATGGTAAAAAACTGGCATATTTATGTTAAACTCATTAAATATAATATAACAGAAAAGAAGTAGATGCAAGTACATTACAAATGTAATTTCATAGCATATTTCTCACAGTTTCCATTTTAAAAAACAACCAATTTTTCTTGATATTATTGGCAAAACCAAGAAAAATTTATTCGTAAGTACAATATAGCCTATATATATATATATATATATATATATATATATATATATATATATATATATATATAATTTTTTTATTTTTTGGAATGAATGCTAAGGTAAACCCTCAAACCTAGTACATTTAACAAGCTAAAACTGACCTGCACACACACACACACACACACACACACAAAATTGTCCTAGTGTAGGTTTTTATATACTTATCCATTTTCTAAAATACAGATAAATTCGATTTGTAATGTACTTAATTCAGTTTAAAGGGCTCAACATGAACATCATTTTTACCATTCTTCTGTTTTTCAACATACAGTACTTATGTTATTTGAGTACAGATTCTGCCCTTAAGTTAAAAGTGTTGATAGATGAATGGTGCACATTTTTTCAGCAGTCAGTAGAAATCCATTACACAATAACAGATAAGCTTCGTGTAAATCAACCTGAAAGCATGACATTTTTCTCACTCTATATAAATCATAACTAAGGTATGTCAGTAACAGTAAAAACACATTCATATAACATTGGGCAGGTGTAAGTGGAGGGTCTGAGCAACATTAACAATAACATGAATTATAATATTATACAAGAATTACAATACAATACAAATCCAAACTTATACCGTGATCATTTACTGCTTTATATATATATATATATATATATATATATATATATATATATATATATATATATATATAAAGATAACCAAAGTAAGATCCTCACAGCTTGGGAAGTTGGAGTGATTTTTGTCTTTCCCTAGCTAAATTATGTTTAAATCCTCTAGCTAATGATTTCGCTTTAATCTCTCATTTATACTCTAATGGCAAATTCTAACTTTTCATAACTTGATTCATTGCCCTGCTAGTTTTGGCTAACATAACAGCACAGCTTGCTCCCCTGATCATTATAATTTATACATATTTCCTCATACTTTTCGAACTCATTTTTGTTTTTTTTTTGCATCTGTAAAATATTGTTTAAATATTTTTTGACCAATGTGCTATATAAATAAAAAATTAAATGAAATTGAATTGAATTTAAATGGAATAATAGCTAGGTATTAGACTGATTTACTAATCCTGCACTGCTCAACAGCGACATCTGGTGGGACCCGCCTGCCACCACCCGCCCCCACCCGCCACCACCCGCCCCTAATGGAGAGACGCCACTGGTCAGTTATAAGAATGACCGTGAAAATTAAATATAATGCCCAGATTTTTTTTTTATCTTATTGTATTAACTATCTCTAAGTGACTAAATGTGTTAAAACCTGGAACAAATCTGCCTGGATGATCAGTTATGACTATTGTCTACTAGCGGAAGACTAAAGCTAAATAAACTAAAGCTTTAGTGTCACTTAGTAACTGTTTTAATAATAATTTTTAAAAAAGCATCAATAAGCAGAGTTAAGTTTTATTCACACTGTTTAAAATAATTTTAAACAGATATTCAGTAATTGTTCTTTTAATATATAATAAATTCCAGAAATGTTCATAAACGCTAAAGAAATTGTTTGAGATTATTTTCTTCTTTAGTTTCTTTCTGTTGTTCCTCAAGTTTTTTTAAAATTTTTTTTTTTTACGATCCACTAGCACATTTTCCGAGCGCACATTCAGTATTAATGATCTGCTTGGAAATACTTTAAATGTTCACTTTCTTCTATTCTGTTCGATCCTCAGAGACAATGGGAGCGACTGCTTAAGGCGACCATAAACTAATTTAAAATTCATTTTATCATTCATTTACACGAAATCTAAGTCAACATCAGATCTTCTTCTAAATCTAGTCCGACTCCTTTACAGCTGATTTGACATATTAGGATAGTTTGTTAAAGATGTTTTTTCGTTATTCAGTATGATGGGAATGTCTGACGTACACCTGCACAAACGCACCAACTACACAAGCTGTTGAAACTCTGACCGCAATTAAGCCATGAATAAAGAACGTTGTAGAATAAAAAGCTTTGAATATTCAAGCTATTCTTTTAATCGAATCCTTTTCGTTTATATTTTTTGTTCGTCTGCTGCTTAGCAAGAAATCTGTGCAAATTCTCCTTTAAACATTAAAACTGATTTTCACTGATTTTCTTTGGTTCGTTCGAACATTCCGTACGTGAGGTGTGTGTGTGTGTGTGTGTGTGTGTGTGTCTCACCTGATCGTGTCGTCTTGTAACGGAAGCTCCAGGCTGCTCTGGATGAGGACGAGGAGCAGGACAAGACCAGCGCTGAAGTGTGAGCCTTTCATCTTGAATACCTGACACACACACACACACACACATTCTTGATATCCAAGGCCAATGCCAAGTTTCAATTTCATCTTAACTTCCTTCTGTGTGTGTGCATGTGTGTGTGTGTGTGTGTGTGTGTGTGTGTGTGAGGTCCCCAGTACTCACCGGTGAAGAAGAGTCTGTGTGTCGGTGTGTGTGTGTGTGTGTGTGTGTGCGTCCGTGCGTGCGCAACCTCTTTGGTCTCCCTTGTTGCTTTCTGTTCTGCCTTTTCTTCCATCTGCCTCCCTCTTTTATATAGTGGTATCAGACAACCCCCTTCATTCACCCCTCTCACACACACTCGCACAATATACGTGCGGCGGTGCACGCTCTGAACTCATTCATTAGTCCCAATCCATTAACCTGCTCTTAGCTGTTGCTTGTGTTTGCTTAAAAACGGGAAGACAGGACGTGTCTCTCCGAGGTGTCGGAAAGCATCCTGGCAAATAAAGTGAGAGAGAAAAAACACAGAAGCGCTACTGTACACTCACTCACACACTCACTTACAGACTGTTGGCACCAATTAGGCCTTATTGGCCATTTTCACCCTAAGACACAGAACCCAGAGTCCGACAGCTCACCTACAGACAACTCGCCTCGTCCGCACCATGATAACTGTGTAACGTTCGATCACGATATTCTATCAGCATTGTACCATGCTTCTTTAACATACTGTACATGGATCAGCACTTATATAAGGAGCAGTCTAATATAAGGAGCTACATGAGACAAGTATACTTACACAGCTAGAAACACATGAAATGTGCAGCTTGCGATCGATTGTATTCGATCTAAATATAATAATCTTATCTTGGTATATCACATAATCATTATGTTATCATTACACCCATAAGCCTGCTTTGTCATGCAAAAATAAAGCTGCTTTATTTCCTTATAGTTAATATAAAATGTACTAAAATGCTCTTTTAGGCAATTCATAAAATCCTAAATATACTGCATGTGTAAAATCGATCACAATGATCGATCTAAATCTTCTAAATAGTCTGAAAATTGCATTTACCTGATTTATAGACACTAAAATCTTGATATCTTGGATATTGAGATAATTTAAAACAATAAGTGAATTTGCTTAAGTTAATAAGCTCTTACTATAGAAATGTAGCTTATTAGGAGAAGTTAATATATACATTATATCACATTAATATAAACCTGCGATTCACAGCTGCACTGCTTTATAGAAAATTAATAAACACCTTCTGACCAATCAGAATCCAGAATTTGGTGCTTTGGTTCAAAACCTATACGTAGCTACAGTAGCTAAATATTAAGCTCAATTTCAATGTAATATTTTAAGACATAAGCATAACGTAGTGCTTCATACTTAAAAGTTTATTGCGTGTACAGTAAATAACTTTGCACGTGGTTACAGATTCATTCATTTACAAAAATATATTTTTATTGTACAAATGGAATGACTTGAGTATTGTATATTCTCATCACACAGTGTTTAAAATCTCCTGGTTTGAGTTGTATATACAGTAAGTCTGAGGCACTTACACAAACTGTTTATAAAAAGTTAATTTGGATAAATGAGTAAATCATCTTTCAAAGCTTTTAAGTCAGAAATACACTTTGGAACCCCCGAGTCATATTCATTATAAATATTTATATACTTGTATAAAATGAGGCATTATTTTTTTGAAAAGGAAAAACATTCAACATAAGAAAAATAAAATCGGAAAATTTACACAGAAACATTTAACATTGAAACATTTATCATAGAACACTGTATTAATTTAACATATGACAAATGAACATAAGGGAATTTAATCTAAGAAAAATTAAGCAGGGAAAATTAGGACAAATTAACATGAAATATTTATTTAATAGGGAACTTTTTACATAGGAACGGTTATCCTAGGTAACATCTAATGAGCTAATTATGGCCATGCAGTTTTCTGTTTAAAAGTAATTATTTAAAACTAGTAAAACTTGATTAAAAAAAAAAAAAACCTGTATAAAAAAAGATGTAAAAAAACAGGCAAGCAAACACTAACAATCAGAATAACTTAAATGAAACGTTGAGATCTGAAACTTGGTTAAAATATCAGCACAAAAGAACTAGCACGAAATGTTGCGTCTGTTATTTTAGATTTAAAAATACATTTGTTTTTCTATTTTATTTATATAAATTGCTTTAAATTTGAAGATATTTTGTGTGGTCCTAAATGATTGCGAATACCCCAAAACAACGCTGAAATCAATTCTACTGTGAAAGAAAATGACAGTAGCTTCAATCCTTTGCTAAGCAAAACATGATCAGTAATCAGTGCGGTCGCGCGGTTCAGTGCTGCTTAATTACCCCTGATTAGGAGGACTGAACTCGGCTTTGGCTCAAACATGTTCCTGCTGCTTGTGTACTTACTGTCCGCTATCATGCTGGATGAAAATAAAATAATATAAACCTGGTTTATTGAGGATTTTCTTTTAATATTTTTATTGAAGGTTAACAGCACGTCAAGAAAAGAAAGAAACCTGGCTTGTTTAACGATTTGAGGAACATTTCCAGGAACTGAGTCATGTGACGTCTACAGCTACAGATCAAGCGAAGCAGTTTTTCAGGAAGTGAGTCATGTGCGTATAGACGTGTGCATTGGCCGATCCTCCGAGACTGTGATCCTCATCCGTGTACCACTAAGAGACAGTGAAGAGGGGAGTTGGAGATGGATGGGTGTAAAATAAACAGTACAAATGCTGGAGTTTTAGTCTGGAAGTATTAGTTTGCTCTTAATGATAGTGAATCAGGAACTATACACGTAACACACATTATTCATGTATTTAGTTAATGAAATGTGTGTGTGTGTGTGTGTGTGTGTGTGATGTATAGTGGAGTTCAAAAGCCTGAGATCACACTGAAAATCTGGGCACACAACATTTTACATAAAAATTTTTTTTTTTAAATGATTATTTCTAAACTATTTACCAGTTCACTAGGAAATGTATATTTTCGTCAGTTTTGTATGAAAGGTCGAATCTCTTTCATTGGGTCACGTTTTTCAGAAATTTCAATAGACTTGATCTAACTATCATTGTGTTTTTACACAAGTCTGTGCCATTAAACAATATGGGGACTTTGGACATCAAATACGAGCAAATTCTCAAAGTCATGCAAATATTCTGCTGGCCAGTTACTGTAAGTTGTTTGTAGTGTAACTTTGAATAGTTTCATCAAAATGTAATGCACAATAAAAGCAAGTCTCAGACTTTTGGATTCCCCCATAAAATTGTATATTATTAAATAAATTGCGATTCAAGTGTTTACCATGGACTCAAAATCCACTTCTTGGTCAACGAGAGCTTTGGAGATCTGCGCTGCTTGCTGGAAGTGAACGTTATCTGAAAAATATGATATCAATCTGGATAAACACATCATGGAACTGTGCGTTTAACCAGAACACAAGTCCAATGACAACATTACAGTCACAATACCGTTTAATCTCAATTTTACAAAAGTTTGACCAAATACTAATACACACTACAACTCTATTTATTTATTTATTTATTTTGAACAAAAATGTGCCAATTTATCTAAAAACCCTTCAACATTTGCATAAAATATTGCTCTGTGGCGATTCCATTGACGTCATTTTCCACTTGCTAGAAGAGTGCTGATTCAACTAAACACGATATAATCACATTGTGTTCACGACGACACTTCAACACTGTCATGTTCGATTTCTAATTAAAAAGTCTTTCGTTTTTTTCTGCTTCACTTCCAATTCTTTTTTTTTTGGATTTGTCCCCGATTTTCTCCCTGATTTAGTCGTGTCCAATTCCTCCCCGTCACTAGGGGGCGCCACATTAAGGCTACTACTACCACTCAGCCGGGAGGGCCGAAGACTATCACATGTTTCCTCCGAACCACGTGACGCCGGCCGACCGCATCTTTTCGAACTGCTCGCTCGCGCACCGTTGGGGGCGGAGTCACACACTCGGAGAGCGGCGCTATCCGCTCCCTCCGCCGCGCGAGCTCACAGACGCCCCTGACTGGCTGTAGAGCCGTGATTAATGTCGGAGCACTATGTACCTCTCATCCCTCCCCTCTGAGAGAGCTCGGCCAATCAGCTCTCTGTAGACCTCCGGCTGCGAGAGGTTACAGCACCACCCGGGATGCGAACTAGCGATCTCCGGATGATAGGACGAGCGCTTTACCCACTGCGCCACTCGGAGGCCCTCACTTCCAATTCTTTGTTCTCTCAGAACCCTCAGTGCTGCTCAAACACTAAAGCCAGACACGACATATCTCGGGGGTTTTTCAGGCTGCTGTTGTACAATGTGTTGAAGAAGGAATGCGGCTGATGGACGTAGCTGTGTAGCTAAGCTACGCGTACTTGTTGTCAGGTTGTTTATGTCAAGTGTGTCATTCTATGCAAGTTCTAAAAGCCTTTTATTATATGTGACACGTCACGTCAAGTCGAGTATTAAGTCACGCGGGTTAGTTTTGCTCTGTGGCCAAGCAGAGCAGCGTACTGTATGTGATATGGATCTAAATGTCAATTTCAACAGAAATCGATTGATAAATACTTAACAAAACAATTTGCAAAGTTTAATGTACGCATGTATAAAATGTTGCTTTAAAGCACTTTAATAAACATCATCTAAATCAGTTACTCCAGTTGTGATAGAGACAAACTGAATTTCTTTGCCGTAGAACCAGACGCTAATTCTATTTGTCACGTTTCGCGACCAGACACGAGATGAAATAAAAGCAGAACAATTTCACTACGAATGAAAATATGGTGAGGGTAGTCAACGAGGGTTCTCTCTTTCTTAACACATCCTTATTTAAATATTCCAAAATTCCAGCTTAGGGGCAAATTCACTCTTGCGACACAAATAGATTCAGGCACAAAATATCGGTGTGATCAGGTTATATTAGCACTAGATAATAGAGTACCTAGCAATCCCGATGCCACAATATGAAAATAAAGCAAGCATGCCACCGAACACACGTAACTGTGAACCGACAATGTAAAATAAATTCTTTAGGGAAGAAAAAGAATCATTTATATTGTTGAGCTTCTAAAACAATCTGGTCCCCACAAGTACAGCAATACATGCGTGCGTGTGCGTGCATGTGTGTGTGTGTGTGTGTGTGTGTGTGTGTGTGTGTGTGTGTGTATTTGGGGTGGGTGTTGTTTTGTGTGGGTGTGTTTTATTATGGGGACCTTTTGACCCGCCTACGTCATCGGGACTAAAGAGCAAGTGTAGCGGAAAAAATCATAAAACAAGAACATTGAGACACACAGTGGACTGTAATTAGAAAGACCTTTTTTTTTTTTTTTTTGGGCAAGAAGATTCATCGTGTGTGTGTGTGTGTGTGTGTGTGTTACCTGTGAGGTTTGTGTAAAAGTAAGTTAAATATATAAACAATGACCAGAAAAAGCTCCTCGTGACCTGATGAAGACACTTTGTCCCCACAAATGAACTCAAACCTGAATGTGTGTGAAGACACATGGTCATCCCAAATGAACTCTAACCTGGAAGTGTTTTTGTCTCCGTGTGTGTGTGTGTGTGTGTGTGTGTGTGTGTGTGTGTGTGTGTGCGTGCATGCACGTACCCATGTGGGGGGTTTTGATGTGGGAGTGTGTGTTTGTGAAAGCACTCATGGAAGCAAGAGTTAAGAGTTAACAATAAGATTGTTAAAAGTGTGTGTGTGTGTGTGTGTGTGTGTGTGTGTGCATGCATGCGCACGCACCTGTGTGGGGGGTCTCAATGTGGTAATTCTAAATGTGTGTGTGTGTGTGTGTGTGTGTGTGTGTGTGTCTCACCGTCGGCTGTGCCGTGCACCAGCAGGTACTGAACAGAATGGAAATTCTTCGCTCGGCCCGTCACCGTGGAACTCTGCGCAGATCACAACATCCCGTTTAAACACACTTTCCAAACGTGCGCACGTGTAAACCACCCAGCGTTTCTCTGAGCTGACTCACGCTCCTCAAACGGTCATTTGTCAGAGCGGAGCCGGCGTAACACACACACCCCTCCAACTTACATCATAGAAAGCTGAGTTTTCTTCCGGCGTTAGCATGTAGCGCTCTGTGTAGATGGAATCTGTGTGTTTACAAAAATAATAATAATACATTAGGTATGAAATATTACACGACTCAAAGACTCATCACTGATGTTATGTTTTATTGGTATAAATGATGACATCGGCATTCAAAATTTATTTGAAAGGAAATGTAGTTCTTAATAATAAACTACGGAAAGGAGCGATTTAAATCATTTATTTACCATAATAATTAGATTCCCATACTGTTAGAAATATAAATTTTTCCTTTTATTTATTTTTAATAAAAAATAAATGTAATTTAGTTTTTTTTTTTAATGTAAAATTGTAAAATGACAAACTTCCTTGACATCACGTTATAATTCTATTTATCAACTATTCTGTTCTGTAATGTATGAAATCTTGAAAATTGACTTCATGGGTAATTAGTTAATTAACACTTTTTTACGGTAGGTCTTCCTGTAGAATACATTTCCATACCATAATACTCCCACTTTGAAACCGGGGCGACGGCCATGCCGCACTTAAACACTCCACTTTCAGCCCCCAGAACCATGGAGGTGACGTAACCGCCGTAGGACTGAAAATAGGAAGAAAACAGAAAGTCACATCCAGCACATCCGGCTACATGTTTGCTGTGGGAAGGTTTTCTTTAAAGGGACGTTTACTCTGACATTATGGAACGTGTATGGAAGGAGTCTCCAGTGTCAGTGTTTAACAATGAGAGGGAAAAACAGTGAAGTCTTGTGTATGCTCGTAGCCATGCAGCGATGAACGATGATAATCAGTTACAGTAACACAGTATGTACGTGCGATGGCGACTTACCCAACCCCAGATCGCAATTCGCTCCTTATCGACGAAGCCCAAACTGATGAAATGTCTAAAATATAATGAACAACAATAGCATGTTAACATTTTGGTAAACCTTGCTGTAACGTTGGTAGTATTTTGTTATTGTCCAGTACAGCGGTACCTCGGCATACAAACGCCCACATTAAGAATTTTTGCCTTGAGAACTGAAATTTTACTAGAAATTAGTTTTCCAACATACGACCGAGCCAGACCGAGCGACGGCTAAGTTGCTTCAGTGGAAAGCAAGCGAAGCACATTTATATATATTTTTTTTTTGTGGGGTTTTTTGCATTTGCATCTAGTAAAGACACAGCAACATGGGGTCGCAAGAATGTTATGAGAAAAGAAGAAAACGGAGACACTTTCAGTTTGGTGTTTAAAGCGGCCGGTGCTGAGAGAAATCATAAATTAAGGTTAAGTGAGGTTTAATGTCTATTTATATCATATTTTACTTCATTTACGTGTCTTTTCTAAATGTTCTGATTGTTTTTCTATGCAAAAATATGATTATAGTGTTGGAAATTGGTCAAATTGGTGATATTTTTTGGTGTCTGTAACGGATTATCCGCATTTGCATTATTCCCTATGGGACAATGCGTCTCACTATACGGAAATCTGCCTTAAGAAGTCGTACGCAGTGGTACTGCTGTAACAGAATTAATTAATTAATTGACAGAACAATGCTACATTAAATATGCATGGAATAGCAATTCATCTCATTTAAAGTGGCTTAAAGGCGCAATAGATTATTTTTTTAAAACTTAATAGCATAAATAAACTGGAAAAATAAAGCAAATCATGATACAGAAATAATATTTTAATCCATGACTTCAGGACAAAAGTATTACGTGGATGACAAAAATTTTACGGAAAATATATTTTTTTTACGGGAATGTTTGCTTGTGTTTGCTTTTAGACATTTTATAGACGCTCTCACAGGCCCCTTCAGTCTGCCTCCCTGCTAGCATGCTAATAACCTCCGTTTAACACCGATAAAAGCTTATTAGGATGAAAAAACAGACGAGGCTTGCACTCTGGAGCATTATCATAAAGAGTTACGAGCTGAATTTTCCATGTTTATAGTGCTGTCCTTGCCTTGCTAATGCTAAATCGAGTGTTGTAGATTCTGGGGGCGGAGCTTTGTGTTAATGGGCCCAGGGTATAGACTCGATGAATAAAAAGTCATTTCAATTACATTTCTTTTTGTCCTCGAGATTTTTACAAATTTCTAGAAATTGGAACTTAGGTTTTTAGGGGAAAGTCAACAAGGGTGTGTTTGGGAAAGGAAAAACATGTCACGTCATGTTACTTGGCGGCGGTGATCTGGTCCTCCACTTCATAAGTGCCGAGTCGTTTATAGATAGAGTGCATGATCTGGTCCCCTTGGTATCCGCTTCCCCGGCCATCGAAACTGGCCACGATGATGTTCTCCGTGCTGGCCAGGTACGTAGACCAGCTGAGCCGGAAGCGAAAATCGGACTTCTGACTGCATGGCCCGGCGTAGCTAGCAAAGGCAAGAAAACGTATACAATTCTGGTGCTACAGTATGTTCACTAAATTACTGGGACAGCTTATTGCTAAGGCTTTAACTTAATCATGACATGTATGATTGAGGATGATAATATTTGGAGCTGTTCTTGCTTTCTTAGTGTAACAGCGCATGCAGTTGATACACAGACGCACGACCAACGTCAAAAGTGTGGAGCAAATATAGCATGTGATGTGTTAAACAAACTCGCACGCTTTTACTGAAATTGGAACATGAAGTAAAAAGAAGACAAAAAGCGACAATGAACACTGGGGACAATGTTGCATTAGGGGTGAAAAATGCAGTGGGAATCAAAATGAACCAGAGTAATGTGACACAATGAATCGATTCACTGAGTTCCCATCGCTTTTATTATTTTTTACAAAAAAGGGGTTTTTTTTTGTTTTTTTTTAAGTGTATGGAATGGCTAAACATTTTACAGAGCAAATGTGAAAACCTGCTGGAGAAGGATATTTCTGCTCTGCCCTGCCCTCTAGTGGAGATCATGTTTAATCCTCCACCTGTTCTAAAGAGATGCCCAATAAAATTAAAATAAATAAGTAATAATAATGCAAAAATTCTTACACGTCGATCAGCAGGGAGTATTTTTTGGACTTGTCGAAATTAGGAGGCAGGATCAACTGGTACCACAGGTCTACGAAACAGGATGGTTTAGGTTCAGGGTCATTATCTGAATGAAATAATAATAATAATGATCATTATCCCTCAGATAAAGGGGCAAACCTCACCGAACCCGCTGATCTTCAGTGTGCCGTGTGTCACAGAGGGCATCGCGATGCTCTGGAGAATTGATCCCAGGACTTTATTGTCCTCCAGAACCCTGATCTCTAAAAAACGAACAGAAATTGTTAATAGATTTGACATATTATCCATGTCTGGTTGTTGTTCATTAAAAAAAAACTACTTTAAATTAACCATAATGAAACGTAACACGATTGTGCACTTGAAGCACAAACGGACAACTTCTGTAACAGGAACACTACGCTGATTTTAGCCGGGATTACTACATGCTATACTTTAAACTCTTGGCTAGTTACAGCAGCTAGTTAGCCACGAGTTGCCAAGAACTACTTGCTAGCCATTTTGTACGTTATTAAAAAAACAGTATTATGAATAAACGGAAATGTTTGTTAAATACAGCGTTTTTTATTTATTTTTTTATTTTTTTAGCATCGCTCTATGTGAGGTAACTAGCTTGCTAACTAGCTACAGCATTATAGCATTATAAATCGGCAGTTAACTACGTTCTGTGTCGTTGTATTGTTAACAGGAACAAATAAACATCACAATTTACGAGGCATTTGTTTTAAATCTTGTAGCTCATAAGAACTCATGAACAGCCAAACCATTTAAATGGAAAGTTTTCTGGAAAGTTCTTTAGGATGGTGGAGTGCCTGAGTAACACACGTGACAGAACTAGCTAATTGTAAAAAGCTTTATTTTGTTTATTTATTTATTTTTATGTAAATAAGTTTCATCCTAATTAATAATTACAATGCTTTAAAATATGTCCTCACATTTCATATTTAAAAGACTGCATTTCTTGAACAAATTGCTATAAAACAACTTAAGAAACGAATTTGTGAAAAATTGTGAAATGTGATGTCTTTCAAAATGTCCTCCATGTGGTCGGTTTGGTCTGTGTTTATCTCCCCTATAATTGATCCTTTAAAGGGAAAATGTGTCTGGGTGCATATTGCGTTCGCCTGCTGCGTAGCTAGCCCAGTAGCATGCTAGCAAACTTTTAAAGTAGAACTGGTGATTTTATTGACTTTTTTTTTAAGTCATGAAAAATCCTGTCATTAAGTGCAGCTATAGTTTTTTTTTTGTTTGTTTGACTGTAGTCTGGCTGTAGAATTCATTTCAATGAACTTCTTGCAAAGACAAAGACATCATGTCCCGACATAACCTCCTTGCGTTTCAATACCGTGTGTCCGTGTGTCTACCAGCTTTAGTTAAAAAAGTTTTATTCTGAGCTGTGAGTCACGAATGCACCGCTGTCTTCAGTTCTTCGTCAGAAGTGACTCTTCGTCCTCGCAGTTCTGCTTTCAGGCGACGGAACAGATGAGAGTCAGATGGAGTGAGATCAGGACTACAGTGAGGACGCTTTAACACCTCAGAGTGTCCACGGTGTGGAGCAGGAGTGTGTGGACTCGGATATCAGCCGTCTGTGTTTAATCTGGAGTTTAGTCTTCGGCCCTTCGATAAGCGTCTCACCGTAACCTTTTCCTGATGGCGTTCCAATACTTCTGACCCACAAGAATCCCAGAAAACTGTAACGTTGATGAGGTGGAACGTTTTCTCTGAGGACGTCTCCGTTCCGTACCCTGCCGTTTACTCTCAGACTCGTAGTGACGAATCCGCGTCTCGTCACCAGCAGTGATTCTCTTTAAGACACTTCCACCTTCCTTAAGGCTCCACTCTCTGCACGTTTCGTTGCAGATCTCCAAACGCTTCGGTTTCCGCTCTGCGTGAGCTGTTTCGGCACCAAGTCCACCCTCAGAACACAAAAGCTAGTCACCGCACGCTGGATCACGCTGCAGATCACGAGTGCGGCGTCCCACCGCTCGCACCGCAGCTACATACACTGATTATAAATGCATGAATGAGTGTAGCTTATTTAGCTAAGTTAGATAAAAAACCTCTGTGAGTTTACCTGATCCAGCGTCTCGACTGTCTCTTAACGTGTATAAAGGCAGTCCGGGACCTTCAGCAAGCGAACGAAACAAACAGGAACACTGTGTGATGTTCTGATTCAGGTCACGTTCATTATTGTTCACGAAATGTAGGAACGTATAAGGACGTCGGCTCGTACCTGAACAGCTCAGGCGGTAGAAGGTGGCGTTGGTGCTGAAGTAGGCGGAGTTATATTTGCACCTGTCCTCCATGAGCGTACAGGTGAGACAGACAGGTTGGGCTTGAGACTCTCCGTCTATAGCGATTCTACAGAAACAACAGAACGCACATGAAGTATTTATTTATTTCGATAAATTGACCAGGGTTTTTTTTTTTTTTGGAACAATTGGATTCTGTAGGGTGAAATGATGTCCGTGACTCACTTGTAAACGTTTCTCTGACCTGGATGGCGGTTGTGTTCGTTACTCACGTAGAATCTGTGAACAGATAATGAAAAGAACGAACTGTAGACGCAATAACAACGATAACTCGTCCTGATTTTCTACCAAACGCCAGGAATCTTTGCATCGAAAGGGGGCGGAGCTTCAATGAGTCCACTCACATGGCGTCCCTGGTCACCTTGAGGATGTCGGTGACCTCCCACTGTCCGGTTGTGACGGGTGTGAGTGTGGTCTGAAACAAAAGGATGCCGATCGCTATAGCAACGGTCACAATATTTCATAAAAGAACGTTCTCGAGAAAACCATGGAAAGAAATCGATCTCACCCCGCTGATGTGATGGATGTGCTTGAAGCCGCTCGCGTCGCTTAGGATGTAGTAACAGCTGGAGCCGTCGGGTTTAAACACGGGATCGCTCGGAGAGAACTGAGACACAACAGCAAGAGAGACAATCAGGAAGGGACAGACACGCAGACAGACGGAGAAAACACGGAGACTGAAAGAGAAAAAGACGATGAGTCTGAGAAAGAAAGGTAGAATAAAACAGGAGATGTACAGTATTGATCTTTCTCGCCTTTTCAGTCTCTTTCTGTCTTTGTGGGTTTCTCTTCCTCACTCTGTCCATCTCAAAGACAGCGACAGAGAGATGGACACATGGACAGAATGTTTGAATAGGGGGAGAAAATGAAAAGTCTGAAACAAAGACAAGTGACAAAAGAGAGAGAGAGAGAGCGAGCATTAGAACAGGATGCATAGAGACAAAAAAGAGAGAGACAGGACGCATTACGTACTCGTCCGACCCAGCCAGTCTTGCTCTCCAAGTTTATTGTCTGCAGAAAAAAAAAAAGGTGAAATAGAAAGAAATAAAAAACTCAGATCATCACACATTTTTTTTTAGCATTTACGTTTTAGGTCAGAGGTCAGATGTCATGCTTATAGACACGCCCCCCTACAAACAACCCCCCCCCCCTACACCCCCCCGGTGAGCGAAGTGAGAAGAGGTTACTGTTGTTTCGCTCCACGTCCCCCCGCTGAGCTCGTACATCTGCAGGATGACGTGACTCTGCGTGCGGCTTTGCCACTGGACCGCCAGTTTCCTGTCCGTGGCCCACGTGACCGTGCTCAGGTAGTGCTCTCTGAATACCAAAACAGTAAGAGGAGACCTTCAGAGGTTCTGATTTCAGAGAAATGCAGCAATTATCAGGGAAAACCAGGCTCGACCCAGACATGATAACGTATTGTGTTTGCGTTACCGATCAGCGAGGGCGCTTGGCACGGCGATCTCCGTCGTGTTGGAGACATCCGAGGCGTCGACCACAAAGAGGCGGACCGTCGGATTCGGGGTCCCAGGCTGGAAACGGGAAAAGACAACAACAAACAACAAGTAAACCACGTCTACTTCAAAACCTTACACTCACTAATACAATCAACAGAAACAATTCCATATTTCCTTTTAAACACTTGAGCATTTTTTAAATTTCACTCGGTAAAATGATTTTACAGCTTGTACACACTGCAGCCAGGATGATGAAGCTAAAGACGAATCCTGAGCTGAACTTTGAACTAAACTGACGTCTCACCTTGGGATACGGGATGGAGACCATGTCCGGGTACTGACCCTGTCCGTACCATGAGTACTCGATGACGTGCACTTCAGTGTCGTTGATCTCGGCGAAGGCCAAGAACTCTCCGTTTGGAGACCACCACATGGCATGGTTGGTGGAAAACATTTCCTCTGTCGGGATCAAAAGACGTTTAGCTTATCAGCGCTAGTATCAGTCTCGGCTCCTGCACGCCGCCTGAGCCTTAATCAGCCTTTAATCACTTTGTGTACTTATTGCAGTCTGTTGAAGTTTGAGCTCTGCTATGTGTTTCCAGGTTCCGTCTCCTTGGCATGCTTGTGTTAGTGTTACAGACTATACGGATTAACCTTGTTTGTTTCTAACACACAGAAAGGTCTAAAACCATCATCACTGAATTCCCTTTAATAAAGTCCTTAAATTCACTCCCTCAAATTCCACCTCCTCTGTGTCGCGCCACAGTGAAACTCACAGATAACATGGTGAATAGAATGTTATTCCAATATGAAATAATGACAGTAGAAGGGCTACCTGCAGCTAACAGCATTGCTAGCATGACTAGTTCTACCACGTGTTACTAAACTAGCTAAGTACTAATTAATATCTGGCTAAACTCATTTAAAATCATTGTTATGTTACAGTATGGTTTGATAAATTCAATGACATCATGCACTGTTAAATGACATTCTGTAATGCTACGATATGTTATGTTATGTTACATGATGTTACTTTTAGTTGCTACTATACTTTGTTATGTAATGTTACATCATGTTGCGTCATATTATCATATGTTATGTTATATAATTTTACATGTTGATAAATTAAGTTACATTATGTTCTATTATGTTACCTATTTTGTAATGTTGAATTGTGTTACATTATGTAGTGTTACACTATGTAGTGTTACATTGTAATGTTGAATTGTGTTATATTATGTAGTGTTACATTATGTAGTGTTACATTGTAATGTTGAATTAGTTTTATTATGTAGTGTTACACTATGTAGTGTTACATTATGTAGTGTTACATTATCTAGTGTCACATTATGCAGTGTTACATTATGTAGTGTTACATTGTAATGTTGAATTGTGTTACATTATGTAGTGTTACATTATGTAGTGTTATTTTGTAATGTTGAATTGTGTTACATTATGTAGTGTTACATTATGTAGTGTTACATTATGGAGTGTTATTTTGTAATGTTGAATTGTGTTACATTAAGTAGTGTTACATTATGTAGTGTTACATTATGCAGTGTTACATTATGGAGTGTTATTTTGTAATGTTGAATTGTGTTACATTATGTAGTGTTACATTATGTAGTGTTATTTTGTAATGTTGAATTGTGTTACATTATGTAGTGTTACATTATGTAGTGTTACATTATGGAGTGTTATTTTGTAATGTTGAATTGTGTTACATTAAGTAGTGTTACATTATGTAGTGTTACATTATGCAGTGTTACATTATGGAGTGTTATTTTGTAATGTTGAATTGTGTTACATTATGTAGTGTTACATTATGTAGTGTTATTTTGTAATGTTGAATTGTGTTACATTATGTAGTGTTACATTATGTAGTGTTACATTATGGAGTGTTATATTATGTAGTGTTACATTATGTAGTGTTATTTTGTAATGTTGAATTGTGTTACATTATGTAGTGTTACATTATGTAGTGTTATTTTGTAATGTTGAATTGTGTTACATTATGTAGTGTTACATTATGTAGTGTTATTTTGTAATGTTGAATTGTGTTACATTATGTAGTGTTACATTATGTAGTGTTACATTATGGAGTGTTATTTTGTAATGTTGAATTGTGTTACATTATGGAGTGTTACATTATGGAGTGTTATATTATGTAGTGTTACATTATGGAGTTTTACATTATGGAGTGTTATATTATGTAGTGTTACATTATGGAGTGTTACATTATGGAGTGTTATATTATGTAGTGTTACATTATGGAGTGTTATATTATGTAGTGTTACATTATGGAGTGTTATATTATGTAGTGTTACATTATGGAGTGTTACATTATGGAGTGTTATATTATGTAGTGTTACATTATGGAGTGTTATATTATGTAGTGTTACATTATGGAGTGTTATATTATGTAGTGTTACATTATGTAGTGTTACATTATGGAGTGTTATATTATGTAGTGTTACATTATGGAGTGTTATATTATGTAGTGTTACATTATGGAGTGTTACATTATGTAGTGTTACATTATGTAGTGTTACATTATGGAGTGTTACATTATGGAGTGTTATATTATGTAGTGTTATATTATGTAGTGTTACATTATGGAGTGTTACATTATGGAGTGTTATATTATGTAGTGTTACATTATGGAGTGTTATATTATGTAGTGTTACATTATGGAGTGTTATATTATGTAGTGTTACATTATGGAGTGTTATATTATGTAGTGTTACATTATGGAGTGTTACATTATGTAGTGTTACATTATGTAGTGTTACATTATGGAGTGTTACATTATGGAGTGTTATATTATGTAGTGTTATATTATGTAGTGTTACATTATGGAGTGTTACATTATGGAGTGTTATATTATGTAGTGTTACATTATGGAGTGTTACATTATGGAGTGTTATATTATGTAGTGTTACATTATGTAGTGTTACATTATGGAGTGTTATATTATGTAGTGTTACATTATGTAGTGTTACATTATGGAGTTTTACATTATGGAGTGTTATATTATGTAGTGTTACATTATGGAGTGTTATATTATGTAGTGTTACATTATGGAGTGTTACATTATGGAGTGTTATATTATGTAGTGTTACATTATGGAGTGTTATATTATGTAGTGTTACATTATGGAGTGTTATATTATGTAGTGTTACATTATGGAGTGTTATATTATGTAGTGTTACATTATGGAGTGTTATATTATGTAGTGTTACATTATGGAGTGTTATATTATGTAGTGTTACATTATGGAGTGTTATATTATGTAGTGTTACATTATGGAGTGTTATATTATGTACTGTTACATTATGGAGTGTTATTTTGTAATGTTGAATTGTGTTACATTATGTAGTGTTACATTATGGAGTGTTACATTATGTAGTGTTACATTATGCAGTGTTATGATGTGCTTTGTTACAGGATGTTATTTTATGGTGTTTAATGTTACATTACAGTGTTATATTATGCATCAATGCAAGTAGGATAATGTAGCGTAATGTATTATACTGTAATGTAATGTCAAATGATATAACAAAGGGCTGCGTCAGGAAGTGCATGCGGTGTAAAACCCGTGTTAAGCTCGTATGTGTGGACCGGATGGTGGAGTGTGGCGGCCCCTCGCTGGGAGGAGCATATATACAGTACTATAACTAACACTAGAACTTGATGGTTATGTAAAAGTACATTATATAATGTTATACTATGTTGTGTTACATTATGTTATGTTGCTTTTTTATGCGTGTTATGAAGTGTTATGCTACTGTATAGTGTTTTGTCAAACCCACTTACCCTCATACACCCAGTCAGGAACACCATTCATAATCACTGGACTCCCGTTACTGGTGACTGGCTGTGCTGGGGAAGAGGGAGTGGACTTCATATACACATTATTCTTCCATACATATGCCTGAGAGAGAGAGAGAGAGAGATCAGACTATTACACAACATGCAATACTGTAATCTGTATGAGTTTATGAACAGTAGAGATTAGGAACAGCACTAAACCACACTCAAGAGAATGATGTTTCTTTTCTCCATCATATCTTTGAATCTTTAAACCCCATCAACCGGGCAGAAGTGATAACGGTACTAAATTTAGATGATGGAAAAGATTAAAGTATCGTCGTCAGACTGGGCATCACTGTCAGGAAATGAGATAACTCCCTGAGATAACGACGTGTGTGTGTGTGTGTGATAGAGCCATCGTTAAGACCTCGACGTGACCCTGAGTCACACCACCATTACAGACGTCTATAAAGAGCCGAGCCGCGTGACAGACGGTGTCCTGCACCGCTGCTGTCTTATACTGTACAGTATGTAGTATACTGGAAAAGTTGTAATGCTATTGATAGCATCATTCTTTCATTCATCCAGAAGCTCTGAAATTACAGCTCGGATGTGGCAAAAACTAAAGCTACAGTATAAATGTCTACTTTAATTCAGGAGTATTTCCCTCAGAATATTATGTTCATACTGTACGTTTGGTTAATCTTACAGGATAACACACTAACATGTGCTGTATTATATTCAATACATATCACACTGGCAGGCAAATGCTTTACTTTGAAGTGTATCTGATAACAGTGATGTTAAATATCACATTATGAAAATATTAGTTCTGACCGGATAATCTGATTGGACGAGAGGCGTTATTCCACATGAGTGCTGATATTAGACAGTAACAGCACTGCGAGGTGTAACTGTGTGGGTGTGACTGGGCGTGTCCCAGGTGTTGTCCAGTGGTTAATGACACTACCTGTGTGTGTGACTGGGCGTGTCCCAGGTTTTGTCCAGTGGTTAATGACACTAACTGTGTGTGTGACTGGGCGTGTCCCAGGTGTTGTCCAGCGGTTAATGACACTAACTGTGTGTGTGACTGGGCGTGTCCCAGGTGTTGTCCAGTGGTTAATGACACTGTGTGTGTGAGTGGGCGTGTCCCAGGTGTTGTCCAGCGGTTAATGACACTAACTGTGTGTGTGAGTGGGCGTGTCCCAGGTGTTGTCCAGCGGTTAATGACACTAACTGTGTGTGTGAGTGGGCGTGTCCCAGGTGTTGTCCAGCGGTTAATGACACTGACTGTGTGTGTGACTGGGCATGTCCCAGGTGTTGTCCAGTGGTTAATGACACTAACTGTGTGTGTGACTGGGCGTGTCCCAGGTGTTGTGGGCGTGTCCCAACACCAGTGGTTAATGACACTAACTGTGTGTGTGACTGGGCGTGTCCCAGGTGTTGTCCAGCGGTTAATGACACTAACTGTGTGTGTGAGTGGGCGTGTCCCAGGTTTTGTCCAGTGGTTAATGACACTAACTGTGTGTGTGTGAGTGGGCGTGTCCCAGGTTTTGTCCAGTGGTTAATGACACTAACTGTGTGTGTGACTGGGCATGTCCCAGGTGTTGTCCAGCGGTTAATGACACTAACTGTGTGTGTGTGTGACTGGGCGTGTCCCAGGTGTTGTCCAGCGGTTAATGACACTAACTGTGTGTGTGACTGGGCGTGTCCCAGGTGTTGTCCAGTGGTTAATGACACTAACTGTGTGTGTGAGTGGGCGTGTCCCAGGTGTTGTCCAGTGGTTAATGACACTAACTGTGTGTGTGACTGGGCGTGTCCAGGTGTTGTCCAGTGGTTAATACTAACTGTGTGTGTGTGACTGGCGTGTCCCAGGTGTTGTCCAGTGGTTAATGACACTAACTGTGTGTGTGACTGGGCGTGTCCCAGGTGTTGTCCAGTGGTTAATGACACTAACTGTGTGTGTGACTGGGTGTGTCCCAGGTGTTGTCCAGTGGTTAATGACACTAACTGTGTGTGTGACTGGGCGTGTCCCAGGTGTTGTCCAGTGGTTAATGACACTAACTGTGTGTGTGAGTGGGCGTGTCCCAGGTGTTGTCCAGTGGTTAATGACACTAACTGTGTGTGTGACTGGGCGTGTCCCAGGTGTTGTCCAGCGGTTAATGACACTAACTGTGTGTGTGACTGGGCGTGTCCCAGGTGTTGTCCAGCGGTTAATGGCACTAACTGTGTGTGTGTGACTGGGCGTGTCCCAGGTGTTGTCCAGCGGTTAATGACACTAACTGTGCACTAACTGTGTGTGTGAGTGGGCGTGTCCCAGGTGTTGTCCAGCGGTTAATGACACTAACTGTGTGTGTGACTGGGCGTGTCCCAGGTGTTGTCCAGCGGTTAATGACACTAACTGTGTGTGTGACTGGGCGTGTCCCAGGTGTTGTCCAGTGGTTAATGCCACTAACTGTGCGTCTCAGCATGGGTGAGAGTGGGTCTGTACGGTCCGCAGTACTGAGGAGAGAGCAGCTGCCTGACCACGCCCACATTCACACCCAGTCACACGCGCACTTTCAGCAACAACACACATCTGATAACGTTATGTCTCTTAAACAACACGCCTCACGTCTCTGCACTAATCACTTCGAAGTCCTTCTGAATCGCCTCTGAACCGTCCGCGTCGTTCTGTTCACGGCTAACGCTTAGCTACAAAGCTAACTAGCGTCTAACACGAGGCCGAATCCCAAATTCCCTCTCTACTTGTTGTGTGGAACGAGGTGTGCTGATATTTAAACACAACACAATTACACTGTAGCTTCTGGCTGATTATCAGCACACAACAAACAACAATAAAAAAAAAAAAAGATTCTTGTTAAATTTTGCTTAAACCCACCAGTTTGTGGCCGGCCGGAGCCCAGGCGAGGTACTGGACCTCATACGGTATGTCAGTGGGGACCGACTTCCTGCACAAAGAGCAACGTGAGATTTATACGGACAGTCAACGAGCGTCTAAACATGAAGCGCATGAGACATGGAAAGACTTTGTGGATGAAATTCTGCTCATTCATTCATCTTGATTAACTGCCTGGTCAGGTTCAAATCAGGTCATTAGTTTGTTTTCTCCAGTTGAGACTAATCATAGACTGGAGTGATATAATAGACTACAAATGATGTTCTGTTGTTGTTGTTGTTTTGCAGTAAAGGCTTTTTTTTTTGGTTATTAACACCAATCTCAGTCTGATCTGGTAGAAGTCACTGACCTGCTCTCCCGGTCATAGATTAAATAGGTTGCAGTGAATGAGTGTCTCCAGGTCTGTAAGGGAACAAAGAGCAGATCGAGTGTAAACGCTTACGGCGGCAAAACGGCATGTGAATCATTAATGTGTTCGTTACTGCACCTTGGAGTAGTTGCTCATTAAACACACAAACTTGCGATCCGCTGACACTGTGTAATCGAAGGCTTTAAACGAGTCCTGCGATATAAAACACACACACACACACACACACATTATAAAGACGTGCGGTTTTTACTGTTCTTACATAGAAACATATAAAGCATCTAAAAATCTTTTCATTTTTATACAAAATGCTACTGCATTCACACAAAACTCCATGAGACAGTCAAAACACACTCTCACATTTACACAGAGCTACTTGCTGCACTCACACGATGACCAAATTCACACAATATAATCACATTACCAGGACATGCTTTCCCATTTAAACTAAGGACTCTTGTGTTCACAGAACATGTTCGCGCATTGGCATGAAGCTTACAAGCGTCTCGTCCATAAACTTCTCTCCCGTCTCTGAAGACGCGTTGAACAGTAATATATAGTCCTCTGGTGTGCTGTGTAGAAACTCATGATCTGTTAAAGACGAACAAACAGACAAACAATAAAAAGAAACTGATCAGTTTTGGGTCTGTCTCGTGTAAATCGCGCAGCATCGTCGTGCTATTACATGCTATTAAATCGTGCAAGACACCAGCAGCGTCGTTTCTACAGAGATCACTTAACAACAACAACAACAACAACAACAACAACAACAACAAAAAGAATGTATTTCATCTACATTTACATGCTAAACTGGAAGCCGTAGGAAGTCTAAAGTGCTAAATTCAACTTGCTCAATTTATGTAAAACTAAACACTAGCGGATAATAAGGCACTTTGACAGTTTGTCTTCCGTGGGTGTGGCCTGTCCAATGTTTTTCTGGTGTGTAATGTAGCGATATAGTAGAAATATATATATAGTAGAAAATAATAGATATAGAACATATATAGGAGAAAATAACATGCTAATCAGTGACAAATCTGGATAGCAAAGGGCGCTATGTGTATTAGCTACGTACGCGCGCCAGCGATCATGAGACCACCTGGCCAAGGTAGGAACGGCAGTCGTGAGCAGGTGACTGAAGAACTGAAGAAACTTGAAGACCACAAGAGTCGAGTCGTTCAAGAAGAATCATCAGAGGTTTGGGTTTGGGTGTCACTTTATTGTTGTTTTTTATAGAAATGAAGCTGAAATGTTGAGGTTTGGGAACACCGTGTGCTTGTGTGTGTGTGTGTGTGTGTGTGTGCATGAGAGTGTTGGCCTTGTCCTTGGCCTGCTCACCAGAGATCCAGCGCATGTTATATGACCTGGCCCTGATGGTGCTGTTGAAGTAGTCATTAAGGGTAAAAGTCCTCTCAGGTACGCCTGGGTTCGGCCCTGTAAAACCACACACACACACACACACACACACACACACACACACACACGCAAGTATAGTAACCTGAAACCTAGTAAGTAAAAACCAACAACGTTTTTAAGCCGTGTTAATTTATCGCTGTTGTTTTGATGCCGAGGTCAAAGTTCATCCACACAGTGAATAAATCATCCTTTAAAGAAGAACTGTATTCTAAATGCTGACGTGCAGTAATATTTAGAGCAAGATGATTAAAGATGCCATGTGCTGGTGAATAAAAATGTGCTTTCTGTGCAGCTGGACTCAAGCAACAAGGGTACAGACAAAATACAACCAGAGCCGCAGTGCAAGTGAGACATAACAGTCTGGAACATCAACATGTCTCGCTGATGTGCTGATAAACTACAAAGAAAAAAAGGCAGTTTTGTTAATGGTGCTTGACTGGAAACACATACCACTGTTCAGATAGATAGCGGTTGGTACGGCGATCACGGTGACCACTACAGCCGCGCCCACAACCCCGAGGACAACCTTCCACACGTTCTGGAATAAAACACACAGACCTTTAGGATCAGTGCCGACACAAGACTGTCACAGCAGTTCTGCAGTCTGAAGGTTTGGATGGTGTGTGTAAGTTATTCAATATTGCGATATAATAAAGAGGAAGTAGAATAATCTAGTTTCCTTAAATAGAGCCATATCGAAACTAAGCCCCTGCAGGTTCACAAAAAAAAAAAAGATAATTACTCTTGTACACAGATGTGAAATACAAGGTGCTCGCAGGCATGCGATGTTCTGGTATTCATCACACATTAACCTGTCGTACCGTATCTAAGATCATAAAACATGCAGCGTACAGAGTAATAATGAGCTCACGTGGCTGAACTCACGCCTGTACTGTTCCCTTCTGCTGTTAAGGAAAGGATTTTGATATGAACGCTTACGAACACTTTTTTGATTCGCGTCCACAGTGATGGCTGCCTTTTATGTTAAATGTCAGAAAACCCGAATCACTCGAGGCACATGGTGCAATTTAACACAACATCATTATCATGAGCTCTGATCTGGACTCTGTGCTCAACCTCACTGTTTCTTACCAAACCTCCTTAATAAAAAGTCCAAAACATTTAAGAAATATTTGATGAATAACACATAAAAAAACGGAGAGTCCAAATGCCAGTAACGTCTTCGGAATTGAGAAATCCCAGTCTCGAGGTTGCTCTAATTGCTGTAGTCTGTAATATCTGCAAAATTCTAGTAATATGCTATTTATCTAATTCATGTATCTAGATAGATAGATAGATAGAGAGATAGATAGAGAGATAGATAGATGGATAGATAGAGAGATAGATAGATGGATAGATAGAGAGATAGAGAGATAGATAGATAGATAGATAGATGGATAGATAGAGAGATAGATGGATAGATAGAGAGATAGAGAGATAGATAGATAGATGGATAGATAGAGAGATAGAGAGATACTTTACTTGGGTGATGCGCACGTGAAATTTGAATGCATGGACAGGGGTAATGACACAGGAGGACACATTAGAAACCAAGTCAATGCATGGATTTTGGGACATTAAATGATCCAATTGATTCATGATGTAAAAAAAAAAAAACTCTTCCTAGTTCATTTTTAACTCCCTAACAAAAAGTAGCCTATTCTAGTGGAGCCAAGTGAAATTGTCCATCAAATTCCTTTAGACTGCATTCCAAACAGGGCACAAACATTTATAAATAATACTCTGTTTGAAGTTGTTTTTCACTCAGTTGCTGGGTTTACTTCTCTCTTCCACTGACTGTGTTCAACTGGAGATAGTTTTTTTTTTTTTTTTTTACTTCTCTTATTTAAATAATGCTAATATGATCCATCACGGATCACTAACAACCGACCAGTTGCCACTCCCGTCCCAAACAACCAATTCCTGATTGTCACTGTCCAAAAACTACCAATCAGCGTTATTAATTGTTCCAAACAAGCAACCACTGTTTAGTAATTTTTCTAAAAAACAACAACAACAACAACAACAACAACAACAAAAACAATCACTAATGACCCCTGTCCCAAACAACCAGTCACTGGTGGCATTTATTCCAATCTACTGATCACTGGTGATTGTTATAATTAGCATTCATTTCCCTTCTGATCAAACTTCCACCTTTTTCACGAGACGTATACTGTATATACTGTAGTTTCAGCATTAAGCTTTCAATGACTCAATGAATCTACCAACGAGCCGATGACGTCAGATGATGTTAGTATTTAAGCGTGAATGAAGAACTTTCCCCTGAAAAGCGGATAATCGATCTTTAAATCCTCACACACCCTGTCCCAGGCTCAGCACACTCAGAGCTCATTTTTGGCGCGTTTTCCCCCCCCCCCCTTTTTTTTTAATGAAAGCTGCGGCAGGCAGATGTTCGATCGCGCGCGCTGTAACCCAGTGTATAGACCTGTCGCGTGCGCCGGTACTGACCATTTCCGGTCGCGCGGTAACGCTCAGGGTCCGCCGTTGCCCGGTAACGCGTCAGATTCCCCGAGTCCGGTCCCGCACGCGCAGAGTTTCCGTCCTGAGCGGCTTTAGTCAATAAGAAACGGATCCGGTGGTGACAGATGCGCGCGCGCGCCCGCGTGTGTGCGTGTGTGTGTGTGTTTTTTCTCTTTCTGTGAGTGTTAAATATTACCCAGCGGGGCAGTTAGGCAGTGAGACAGGGGCGATAAAATCAGCAAAGATTAAAGTTCGCGTTAAGAGGAGTAAAGAATGAAAGAAACGAAACTCAGGCGCGCGCGCGCACAAAGAGAGCGCCCTTGAACCGGGTGAAGTGTGTGTGTGTGTGTGTGTGTGTTGGGGAGACAGGAGTAGTAGCAGCAGTAGTGGCATGCTTCGTGTTCTGCTTCCTGCACACACACACACACACACACACACACTGAGTTTGGTGCGCCTGTGGTTCCTCTTTTGACATGATGATGTTTGTGCCAGTCACGCACCAAAGAGGGGCATTGCAGGGGTGCAACCCAGAGTTTATCAACATTTCCGAACGAATATCTCAAAAACAAACAAACAAACAAAAAACAAACAAACAGAAACTCGTCCTAAAAATCAACGTTGTACTGTAACAACACCATTACAAGACAAACGGTTCTCCACATCACACACACACACACACACACACACACACACTGCACTGTAAACCCTCATGCTCAAAGTAATTAAACATATCGAGTCCTGTTAACTTAAATAATTACAATTAGTTCAGATGAATAGACCTTGATGAGTATTCAGAACTTTTTGGTATTTATGAGTTTGTAGAAACGACACTTTTCACGTTGGCTGAACAAATTTGTTATTTTAAGTAACTGTAAGTACTTCAGTAACAGTGACTGTCACCTTAAAGTTCCATCAACTTAAAATCTTTCAGACTAGTGCTTTTGTGTCTGAGGTCATCAGGGCAACAGGGCGCTGGCGGCTCAGTGGGAGGGGTTTCGCCTGTCATGTGAACGGTCCGGGTTCGATTCCCAACACCTGGATGAAGTGCCTGTCCCAGACACAGATAACATGGGAGGGTCGTGTCAGGAAGGGCGTCTGGTGTAAAACCTGTGCCGAGCTTGTGTGCGGACCGGATCGTCTGCTGGGGCGCCCCATCGCTGAAAAACAACAATTTATTTTTACAATTAAAGAACGATTCATGTGAATGAGCACAACAAACTCAAAAACCGATAGTTCTGTTTACTTAAAATTGGAAACATCATTACTTTTTTATGCAACTGATTAGCTCATTAAACCTCGGGGTTCACAGTGCATGCTGTGCTCACTTCTCCACCTTTTTAATGAAAATGTATTTGATTTAAATCTGATAACCTATATAAATAAAAGAAAGGTTCTGTCTGTACATTGGGTCAGAACGCGTTCTTTCAGTGATGTCTTTACATTTCATACACTGTCTGTCCAGCCAGATTTTCTCACATGATCGTACAAAACTGTCTGTACAGAATTGACTGAATCTCCTGCAGCACTTCGATCTCTGGCTGAAGTTTAATCTGCACCATCAGTGAATCTACATGTGGAGTAAAAGTGATGTTATGAACAGTTATGTGTGGGATTTAATCATCTACTGTAAAATAATCTACTAATGCGCTACTGTCTCAATGTAAACAAACACCTGCACCAATAGATATTAATGAGAAAAGATAAAGTGAATATTTTGACTGGGATTAGTTCATATTAGTGGTATAAGTGAATTTTAACACGCTGGAGTCGGTTTAAGACAAAACTTCATCTTTATCTGATCGACTTTTTCCATTTCTCATCTGTGATTCTCTCTCAAAAAATGTATACACACTTCGGGAAAAGTACAACTTATATATAAGGTTATACCTTGTAGAATTATTTTAATACTAAATGTATTGCTATATATATATATATATATATATTATTGATGTACTGTACATCCTACTATATTCTTTTCCATTTTGGTTACTAAGATTAAAGATAGATTAATAGATTAAACATTGTGTTGACTAGCAGTTTCAACAGAAGTCCTCATAAGTACAGTGAGATTAATGTGTGTGTGTGTGTGTGTAAATCATGCACAGTTTAAATATTGAAAGAAATATTGAGTTATAAAACTTTGGGTCTTAAAAGTTATTTTGTTTAAAATAAAAAGCCATTGACATACAGTATGTATATTATATTATGTATCGTGTGGAACCCTGGGTTCTGTAACATACAGTATGCCAGGATGTCCATCACAGATGTCTACTTTATGATTTAATAATTTTTAATATAATTATTATAGTTACACTTCAAATCTGACATTCATAGTGATCATGATCACCAGACTGATGTGTTTCTTATTCTTATTTCTTAGCTCAGGATTAATAAGCATTTCTGATGATGATTACGCAACAGGATATTTTGACAGTAATATGTTGTGTATAAGAGTGTAGATTATAACTGTCTGCACTTCTTAAAGCTCCAGTGCACACTAGAGACAAACGTTTAATCCAGCAGTAATGCTCTCTTTTCAATAATGAACAGACATTACATTACAACGGAAGACCTTGAGCCCAGGACGAGCAGATTCCCCTTGTGCTCCTCGGGGCGTGGCTCCACGAGACCTCTGACTGTGTGCTGTGGTGGGACGTTGGCAGCGGATCCATTGCGTGCTTTGGGTTGTGGAATGGGGCCTTTGTGAATCAGACTTGTTTGTCTTGTGCATCCCAAAGCTGAGTCACGTTGGAATCTGGAGAGTTTGGAGGCGGGATCGGTGTCCCCTGGGTTCTGGGGTCTTTCTGTCGTGGCCAGTATTGACGTTATTTCAGTGATTTGTGCAGCACTGGCTTTTCTGAGGATCAGGCAGGCTGGACTTTGGACCCCGCGGGCATGGATGTGCTTTTGGGGCTCATGATCCTGTCACACGTTTACCGATATATGATTGATAATCAGTATTAACGTGTTAACGTTATAGCTGATCGGTGTAAAATGCAAAGTAGTAAAGTAGAAAATGTCAAATTTAATGTAATTATAAATAATGTTGCCCAGTTATTAGTCTATGGCACACAAGTTTTTCCTAAATATTTATTCACTACCTGACACACTTGACAGGTTTTGTCTTTACAGTTTTCTTACCGTCCAAACCGCTCTACAGACGATGCCATCTCTCACCATCTCCACACATCACTCACTCACCTGCCTGGACACTAGGAAGGGGAATTATGTTAACATGCTCTTTGTTGACCACACTCCACACTCACCACCAAGCTGGAGCACCTGGGACTCATCTCATCTCTGTGCCAGTGGATCTCCAATTTCCTGACTGGCCGACCACAGGCAGTAAGGACGGGCGGACATGTCTCACTCTCAGCACTGGAGCCCCTCAGGGTTGTGTTCTGAGCCCCCTGCTGTACTCATCGTACACGTATGACTGCGTGGCCACTACCAACTACCCCACCGTCATCAGGTTTGCCGACGACACCGTCGTGGTGGATCTGATCACTGACAACGATGAGACGGCCTACCTGGAGGAGACTGGAAATCTGGAGAATTAGTGCCAGACGAGTGCCAATTAGTCAAAGACGTTAAAGACAAAGGAGCTGATAGTGGACTTCAGTATAAAGCAGAAGAGGAACTACAGTACCAGACCAGTGGAGAGAGGGGACAGTTTCCGATACCTCGGTGTCCACATCACGCAGAACCTGCCATGGTCCTGTCACATCAACACCGTGGTGAAAAAGGCCCGGCAGCGTCTCTACCACCTCAGATGCTTCAGAGACGTCAGACTGCCCTCTAAGGTGCTCAGGAACTTCTACTCCTGCAGCATAGAGAGCATCCTGATGGGAAACAATTTTTTTCCGGAACAGCACCATGCAGGACAGACGAGCTCTACAGAGTGTATGAGATCAGCTGAGTGTATCATCCGCATCGAGCTCCCTGACCTGACCCACAGCAAGCGGTGCTGGACCAAGGCCAGGAAGATCATGAAGGACCTGAGCCACCCCAGCAATGGACGGTTCTCTCTGTTGCGGTCAGGAAAGTGAGTCTGCTCCCTTAAGAGGAGCTTCTTCCTGCTGGCGATACGCTCTCTTAATCAAAATTCCACACAGGACTAAACCTTTTTTGCACATTTATGGACATTTGTTCTCATTCTGGACATTCATGGACATTGCACACCTTCACACTCATGCACTTTTGCACACACCCCAGACATTTCGATTTAAATTCTATTTCATCTCCACACTGAAGTTTATTTTTTTTATTTTTTTACCTTTTTCTATACTGTTACAGACCCTAACCCTTTTTCTTATTTTTAAAATGTTGTTGTTTCCTTTATAGCTATATTTTCCTTAGCTAAAGTTTTTCTATATTTCATTTCCTATTTTATTTCAGATTTATTTCCCATTAATGATCTTTTTTTAAGGTCATGGGCGGTCGTTTAAGCATTTCACTAGATCTCGTACACGTACATTAGGTGATGACTGACAAACACTTGGTTGATGGACAATTTGATGTCATGAGGTGCCGTTGTTATTTACCGTTTATGATGTGTATAATGTTCCTCAAGATCTTCAACAATCTTTGCATTTAATAAGGTTTTGTGTGCAACAAAACTCAACACTTTCCCCCTCGACCTAACAGTGACTCACAATCAACGCAGACGTTTACTAGACTTTCACTAAAACTCAACCAACATATTATTGATATGAAGTCGCATCCAGTACATCAATAATCACAAACACAACTGCAGATTGATTTATTTTTTGTGAACTGTAAAAAAAAAAGAAAAAAAACCTGTATTCATACTGATTTAACCCAAACAGTCTGAACAGCATCTAAGTCTAACACCCCTGTGCACACACTTCTTGTTCCAAAAATAAATGGGTTTATCTCATTTTGCTGTCAAACTGATCATATACTTTTGCTGTTATAATTGATGTAGTGGTTCATTTGAAAAATAAAAGGGAGAGAATGAACCGAAGTGGTGCGAATGAAACTAAAGCTTGAGCTCCCAGGGGTTTGTGGTCAGTCGTGGGAAACGTTGGCGCGCGTTGGCATTCACGTCTGACGAACTGGACACGCTGCCCCTCTCTCACGCACAGTGCCCGGGGCAGAACCCTAAAGGGGCGTGTCCTATCTTCGGAGACGAGACGCCCCCTCACTGTAGCTGAACTCTATTTAAAAACTGGTCACCTTGTGGTCACAAAGTCGCTTAGCGAGGCCTTCAGAAAGTCACTGGTTCCTTTCTCGCTGTGCAGCTTGACGGCGGAAACGTTAAAAGCCGGAAGGATGCGGGATTCGCCGTAATCCGCAGCAGATTTGAGAAGGCGATGTGGGAGAGGCGACGTTACCATGTTTGTGTAAATCCCCGGAAACGAAGAGAACATTCTTGAGAAGCGACTGAGACAGAATGGCAGAGTTGAACTGGAAACACATGTCTGTTGTAATAAATACTCATGTTTGTGTAGAGCCAGTGTGTGTGTGTGTGTGTGTGTGTGTGTGTGTGTGTGTGTGTGTTGTCCACTGACATCTGCTTTCACAATATCCCTATTGTACATGTTGATAAAATCATAACTCCAGCTGCAGTACTTCGGGGACTACGAGGGCCAGGGGTCATTTCCGCTCGGAACATTCTTCAATAGTCGTTACTGAACCTGAACATTTCATTTTTATGCTGCTGTGATGTCATCGGTTAAAACCAAACAAAAAATACATTAATAAATAACAATCCTAACGACACAGTCGTGAATAAAAAAAATAAAAAAAACTGAGCGACTCAAAAGCGGCGGGTTTTTGCTCGCTAATCCATCACGCAGTAACAGGTTACGATTGACGCTAAATGCTAACGTTACACTTCGCTAAATCCTCTGTTTACACTTTGTTCCCTGACTCGCCGGGGTTCGTCTCTATCTCTGAGGAAGCGCATCTCGCATCGATCACGGTGTGCGCCGCAATAAAATTACGTCTAATCCGTAAACTCGATAGGAAAAAGCGGCGCGCGGAATCACGATGCCTCACTTTTTTTTTTTCTCTCTCTTTTTTTTTTTTAAAAGACGCAATTACACACATGACACAAGCCTTTATGGATCACTTTAGCAATCAGAGGAGCACTTTCCTGCGAGTCAGATAGTGTCACATTGACTTCCTCGTCCAATCAGACAAACAGACGTAAATGTCATTTTATAGACCTCACGTCAGCCGGATAGATCCGGTTATGTCCGGTTTTGGACCGGTTACTTACTTACTGCTCCTTTCCCTCTGGTACCTCGCTCTCCTGAAGCAGCGACGTGAACAGGTTTTTTTTTTTTTTTTTTGTATACAGGTGAAAATCCCGTCCCCGAGCTCGTTGCTCAGCCCTGTCCTATGTATATACACTCACTGGCCACTTCATTAGGTACACCTGGTCAACAGCTCCTTAGCAGGAAATATCTAATCAGCCAATCAGATGGTAGCAATTCGGTGCATTTATTCATTCGGTCAAGACGATCTGCTGAAGGTCAAACCGAGCCTCAGAACGGGGAGGAAAGCTGATTTAAGTGACTCTGAGCGTGGCGTGGGTGTCGGTGCCAGACGGTTCCCAAACTGCTGATCGTCTGGGATGTTCACACACAACCATCTCTAGTGTTTACAGACAACAGTGTGAAAAAGAGAGAATACCCAGCGAGGGCAGTTCTCTGGGTGAAAACGCCCTGTTGGTGCCAGAGGTCAGAGGTCAGAGGTGAATAGAGAGACTGGTTCACGCTGATAGAAAGGCAACAGTAAGACAAATAGCATCTCGTCTCTATGTGTCTCTGAACACACAACATGTGGAACCTTGAAGCAGATGTGCTACGGCAGCGGAAGACCACACCGGGTGTCGCTCCTGTCAGATAAGCACAGGAAACTACGGGAGTCTACGGGTCACATGGTCTCACCAACATCTCACCAACATCAGACAACACAAGATCAGAGAAATGTCTCCTGGTCTGATGAGTCTCCATGTCTCAGTCATGAACTGAGATACCACAACATGAAAGCCTGGATCCAAGCCGTCGTGTATCAGCGGGTCAGACTGGTCCTGGTGGTGTGATGGCGTGGGGGAGTTACTGTTTCTCGGTACGCTTTGGGCCCCTTAGTACCAAGTGATCATGGTTTAAACACCACAGCCTTCCTGAGTATTGTTCCTGACCGTGTTCATCCCTTTATGAGCTCAGGATAACACGCCACAATGCTAACATCATCTCACACTGGTTTCCTGAACATGACAGTGAGGGCCACAGTGTACGCACACGACATGCTAATTAATTAGCAGTTAGCTAAAGTTTTCGGTTGGCAGGACAGTATGAGGGAAAGGAGGGGTTCGGGGGAATCTTGTCATTATGGATCCAGTTAGAGGTCAGATGTAGGTCAGGAGAAGGAACGCATCGCTAGGAACTTTTAGTAACGTAGCTAATGTACCAAGCTAGTAACTAAAGTCTGTGTTTCGGGAATTTCTGCTTAAGTTGACGTTAAATCCTGCTTTTATCTCTTTTCTTCCCGTTAGCTATTTCACACTCATGAAAACACACTCATCGTCCAGTTTCTCTTTCCGATGTCGTCAGAAGTCACTGAAGTGGACAACGTAGGGTGGAAAGTGTTGTATAAAGGGTGTTAGACTATAAAATGCCTCAGAGCAAACAGGAGGCACTCGTTATTTTCCTCTCTGAGAGTAAACGTAAGTCCGAGCGCGGAGAAATCGCTTCCCATCAAGGGCGGCTAAAAGCCTGTTAAAAGCTCGACAAATAAAAATACACCGTCTTTAACAACCACATTCCCGTCCATCTTCTCCGAAGCGGACTTCCTTTCAAACACACTCATTCACACGCTCACACACCACACTCACACACACACACACACTCACACTGCTGTCTAATGCACTGTGCTATACGATGCACTGAATCCTGAGCAGATGCGTCCAAGTGCGAGGTGCCGTCTCAAACACCTTTATGGAGTGATGACGTGCAGCGGTGACGGCGCTCCGTCTTAGTCCAGGAGTCTTATTGTGCGTTTTGAGGATCAAACAAGCAGCAACAATTACACACAAAAAATATTCATTGATGACTTCTGTTTCCTATGACTGAGACGAGACGATGACGAGACGTCACGGATATCAACAGTGATGAAATCGGCGGGTTGACGAAAAAAGACTAAACTGAAATCTGGCTTGTGAAAATATAAACCAATAAATCTAATAAGTCTTTATTTTCGTCAACATTATTTTCGGCAGTACAGCATTCAGTGTGAATGGGGTGAAGTATTTACTAAGTTTGTTCAGAATTGTAAGAAAATCTGAAAACAAAAAAAAAATGATATAGAATTGGGACATTGATAAAATGGTTATACTATACAGAAGGAATCCACACCGGGTTCAATTCCGGGAGTTTGCATGTTCTCCCCGTGCTTGGTGGGTTTCCTCCCACAGTATAAATACATGCAGATTAGGCTAACTGGCATTCCCAAATTGCTTGTAGTATGTGTGAGTGTGTGCATGTGTCCAGGGTGTACTCAGCCTCGTGCCCTAGTCTCCTTGGATAGGCTCCGCCCCCTGTGACCCTGTGTACATGATTAAGCGGTACTGACAATGATAAGATGATTAGTAAATGTACGAGTCTTGTTTCCTCCACTAGGGGGCAGAAGAGAGCAATAAATAGGCCGCTAAATCAGCTCGGGAATAAAATGTGAAAAAAATTGACTTTTGTAAATTAATTAATTTATTGTTTTCACAGCAACGAGGGTAAATGCTGACATCATACTTTTAGAGTTCTTTATTTAAAAAATATCTTTAGCACATTTATGTGTCTTGCATTCAGAAATGTAACGTTTGGATAAACATCTCAAAACAAAACACAATAGGAACATTTTTGTGTTGTAAGTGTAATGGAGGTGAGATTGTGACCTTTCATGTTGTCTTGAAGCTTCTGTCCTAAACGCCTAAATTCAGAGCTAGTCACGTTGTCATGTTAACAAGCATTAGCCGTAAGAGTTTAAGAAACAAAGCCCCTGTCTTTTATTATGACTTTTAATAGCAGTGATTTTTAAACACATCGCGTCAGTCATCAGAACTTTCAGTCAGAGCTCAGGCTTCGTCTTCTTCTTCACCGCGCTGTAGATGTGAACGTCCCTCTCTGAATCGTAGTAAACCTCCTGCACCGAAAACCGATTTCCCAGCATGCTCAGGAAGCGCTCGTCACGCTCGTAACGGATCCGGCACGCCAGCAGGACCTCAGTGTTCTCCGAGCTCAAGTGATCCAGGGTGCGCAGCAGTGCGGGGAACGTCTCCTCCAGGTAGACGATGTCCGCTCCCAGGACGAGGTCATAGCCGCCGGAGGCATAGCGCTCTAAACTTTCCCCCCACGTGAGCTCGGAAACCCGCACTGCCCCCTGCAGGTCTGAAGGAATGTTCTCCTTCACGTTAGCCTCCAAGAACTTCAGAGCCAGACTCCGGTCGGTGATCGTTACGTCAGCTCCTGACGGGAACAAAGGACAACAAAGTTGATTTACAACTGGAACTGGATCAAATGCAAAAAGCTCCACCCACATTAACATCTGGATGACGTTATATGAATTATGATGTGTCTGCGTATATTTCTGTAAATCTATAGTAAACCATGATAACTTGCTCGCACCGAGCAGCGCGGCGACGATGCCCACCAGCCCGGTACCAGCTCCGAGCTCGATGGCGGTTCTGTTCTTCAGGTTCACATGGCCGAGCTCGAGGTACATGCACATCACCACTGCCTGAGACAGGATCGACACAGCAGTTATTTTGGGGTCATAGTTAAACATAAGAGAACACATTTAAGGTGTAAATAAATAAATAAATAAATAAATAAATAACTAAATAGTGCAGTTGCTCAACCACATCACATTTTCTGTCACATACAGTGGCACCTCGGCATACCAATGACCCCCACCTCAAAGAGTTTTGTAATGAAATTTTACAAGAATTCTGTACGAGCAGATGAATCGAGTCGAACAGATCTATATATATATATATATATATATATATATATATATATATATATATGACTCGGTTCGTCTCTCCAGCTCCTGACTCACCGCGTCCCACACGACCGCGGCCACGCCCCCTCCTCTCCAGTCCTGAGCCAATCGGATGCTGCGCTCGGCGAACCGGAAGTCAGAGGAAGCCGCGTGCAGTTTGACCAGAGACGGCAGGAGGTTTTCGTCATACGGAACCAGCGCCATGCGGATAAACAAACACACAAACTACAGAGACGAAATATCACATTAATAATTCATACAGAAAACCGTCACGGTCACGCGCAGTGTTTACACACCCTAATGCTAACTGACTGACTAGCGCAGCCGAAACTGACTGATTAATAAACCCGCTGTTGTAAAACACGACTAATGTCCATCCTCCTCAGCAATATAAAGGCTTAAAGTATTATACAATCGATTTTTTAAAATATATAAAACACCGACAGGAAATAAGGAGTATTGAATTGTCCAGTCGAATCCGCGCGCGCGAGGCGGAAGTAAGCACCGAGGCAGGATGTGTCCCAAATCACACACTGTAACCTGCGCACTGCGCTACTATAGGTGCCTCATATACACACGTATTTCATTTCATATACGACATGTTAAGACGTGACGTAGTGAAATTTGTCACAATTTAAACAATAGTTTAGGGGGGGGGAAATATTAATTGCTTTGAAGAAGCGTAATATGTAGTTTAACATTTCAAATAAAACACGTTCAAGAAAAGTGCGACGTCTAGCGGTTGGAGGGAGCTCTTACAATGCCTTTCATAGGCAAATACCGATTTATTTATGATGAAAACGTGAACGTTTACATTTAATTCATTTTTGAATGTGTCTTACATTTATACTGTAATTATAGGCAACGACTCTGAATAATAGTATTAAAAACGTTTGGTATTTAATCATGAACTGTGATTTAGTTTCATAAGATACTTCAGATTTAATAAAAATACAAATGTCGCCCTCTAGTGACCAGCAAACATATTGCATGAGTTTAAATACTGCTTAAATGTTTAAAATGTTATTATTATAAAAAGACCATTGTAACACAATTAATTAACATATACTCGAGATTAATTAAGAGTTTCTGTTTAATTAACCAAATATTAAACCTATCAAATATATATTGAAACAATGGCTATTAAGTAGACTAACTGGGCCTGTATTTACATACTGAGCATTTCAGAATAAGTAATTGCTCCTAGGTGTCCAAATATTCTCAGAATCATGCCATTTTGGTCCTACTTTCAGGAGTAGGAATAAGAGCTATTTCTCAAAATTCTTAAAATAGGAAATCACTTCTATACTCTAAAAACTGCTGGGTCAAAAAAACAACCCAACCATAACCCAGCTGCTGGGTCAGTATTGGGCAGAACACACGCTGGTTGTTTTGACCCAAGTGCTGGGTTTAACTATTTAACCCAGAATTCTGGGTTTTTCATTTGACCCAACCAGTGGGTAAAATTAACACTCTTGCTGAGCTAACACATTCCATTTGACTTTTTTTCTTTTAAAGACCCAAAATGTACACAACTTGATATTATGTAAATCGATTGTCACAGAATAAGAACACGAACTAAATTTTGACAAAATATCAGACAGAACCATATAATCCATTTAACAAAAAACATAAAATTAGTTTTGACTGGTACTGTATAGCCAACACACAGATGTAGCAGTTTTATGACACCAAACTCATAGATATTCATGTGTAACTACTGTACATATCTGGATGACTTTCAGCCACCTCACATGAATCTTTACTCAAATATGATGGTGGAACATGATTTCCTGAAATCCAGGTTATACGAGTTCCCCATGATAAAACACACACACATAATCAGCACAGGTCACAGCCACAAAACTTATTATAACTGGTAAAGCACTTGAATTGGTTTCTTGCAACCACAAGGGGCACAATCCAGTGTCTTCTTGTTCCAGTCCCCAGTCTGGACAAATGCAGAGGGTTTTGGCAAGAAGGGCATTTGACGTAAACCATTTGCCAAATCAATCATGCGAATCATTAACAGGACTTCCATGCCAGATCATTCGTAGTCAGGGTTAACATTGACCGCCACAGGGGCTGTTGACCGGCAGGGTGCTGCTCGAAACTGTTGGATGTTTTTTTTTGGAGAGAAGTGGCTTCTTTGCTGCCCTTCTTGACACCAGGCCATCTTCCAAAAGTCTTGGCCTCACTGTGCGTGCAGATGCGCTCACACCTGCCTGCTGCCATTCCTGAGCAGCTCTGCACTGGTGGCACTCCGATCCCGCAGCTGAATCCTCTTTAGGAGACGATCCTGGCGCTTGCTGGACTTTCTTGGACGCCCTGAAGCTTCTTAACAAGAATTGAACCTCTTTCCTTGAAGTTCTTGATGATCCTATAAATTGTTGATTTAGGTGCAATCTTAGTAGCCACAATATCCTCGCCTGTGAAGCCATTTTTATGCAACGCAATGATGCTGCACGTGTTTCTTTGCAGGTCACCATGGTTAACAATGAAAGAACAATGATTTCAAGCATCACCCTCCTTTTAACATGTCAAGTCTGCCATTCTAACCCAATCAGCCTGACATAATGATCTCCAGCCTTGTGCTCGTCAACATTCTTATCCGAGTTAACAAGACGATTACTGAAATGATCTCAGCAGCTCCTTTAATGACAGCAATGAAATGTGGAAAGTTATTTTCGGGATTAAGTTGATTTTCATGGCAAAGAAGGACTATGCGATTCATCTGATCACTCTTCATAACATTCTGGAGTAGATGCAAATTGCTATGATAAAAACTTAAGCAGCAACTTTTCCAATTTCCAATATTTATGTAATTCTCAAAACCTTTGGCCACTTTCAGGAATGGAATTGTACTGACAGTTGACAGTGGGTGATGGGAAGATGGAAGAAGTACTTTGAAGAGTTGATAAATGAAGAAAATGAAAGATTCAATTAAATTCAATACATTTCTATAGCGCTTTTAACAATGGTCTCAAAGCAGCTTCACAAAAATGAAAAGAAAATGTATGGAAGTGTGTATGTTTGAGAAAAATTTGTCTAGATAATGAGATTGTCCCTGATGAGCAAGTCAAGGGTGATGGCGACAGTGGCAAGGAAAAACTCCCTGAGATGGCAATAGGAAGAAACCTTGAGAGGAACCAGACTCAACAGGGAACCCATCCTCATCTGGGTGATAACGGATAGCAGAGAATGATCAGCATAATAATGTGTACTGGAAGTTCAGTGTAACAGGAGATGTGTTAAAGTTTAAATTAAAAGGAGTCCAGTTTGTTCCCGGAGGCTCAGGCACTGTTCCCGGCTCCATGCGACGAGATCTCCAACCAGAAGCAGGACTCCAGGACGGGTTAGACGGCTCCAGAGGGCAGAGGGGTCTGGATCACTGGCAACTCAGGAGCGAACATGTATAGCTCGACAGAGAGACAGAGAGAGGGAAAGGAGAGAGGGAGAGAGAGAGAGGAGAGAGCAGAAAAGGAGAGAACAAAAAATAAGGAGAGATGGCAGTTAGGTATGGACACAGTCAACATGTATAAGGTGAATGTATATTTAGTGCAAAGTGCAAGCAGGGACTCCGGCAGGACTAACTATAACAGCATAACTAAAAGGGAGGAGCCAGAAGGAAACACAGACATGAGGGGGAACTGAGATGTAAAGCAACCAATCACCTCACCGTCAACAAACCTGAGTGAACAATGAGAGTGGGGAGGACAGCATCTAAACATACCAGTTCACCAGAATACTCTACGTCCATGAGTCCCCCAGATCTGCTCCTTTACCTAAGGTTAATCTATTTACAAAAATGCTTGGCTAAATAAATAAGTTTTTAGCCTAGACTTAAACACTGAGACTGTGTCTGAGTCCCGAACATTAACAGGAAGACTATTCCATAACTTTGGGGCTTTGTAAGAAAAAGCTCTGCCCCCTGCTGTAGTTTTAATAATACGTGGTACTGACAGGCAGCCTGCATCCTTTGATGGAAGTAGGCGTGGCGGATCGTAAGACACTAACAGTTCACTCAGATACTGTGGCGCGAGAACATTTAGTGCTTTAAATGTCAAAAGTAGTATCTTAAAATGGATGTGAAATTTGACAGGGAGCCAATGCAGTGTAGATAAGATAGGGGTGATGTGCTCGTATCTTCTGGTTCTAGTGAGGACTCTCGCTGCTGCATTCTGTACTAACTGAAGCTTGTTTATACACCTAGTTGAACAACCAGACAGTAAGGCGTTACAATAGTCCAACCTAGAGGTGATAAAAGCATCAACTAGTTTTTCTGCATCATTTAGTGACAATATGTTTCTTATCTTGGCAATATTTCTAAGGTGAAAGAAAGCTATCCTGGTAATATTAATAGGAACAGGGAACCCATCCTCATCTGGGTGATAACAGAAATTATCATGTTGGGATAGTTGTTTCTTGGGAAAGATAGTGGAAGCTAGGTTTAGGGCAGAGGTGGGCATTTGTGAATAGCAATATGGTTTCATGCCTAAAAAAAAGTACAATAGATGCAGTATTTGCCCTGAGGATTCTGATGGAGAAGTACAGAGAAGGTAATATTGAATTGCATTGTGTCTTTGTAGATGTGGAGAAAGTGTATGACAGGGCGCCGAGAAAGGAGCTTCGGTGTTGTACGAGAAAGTCTGGAGTGGCAGAGAAGTATGTTAGAGTGGTGCAGGACATGTACAGTATGAGAGCTGTCAGACAGTGCTGAGATGTGCTGTAGGTGTGACAGAAGAGTTCAAGGTGGAGGTGGGTCTGCATCAAGGATCGGCTCTGAGCTCCTTTTTGTTTGCTCTGGTAATGGACAGGATGACAGATGAGGTTAGAGAGGAGTCTCCATGAACTATTATGTTTGGGGATGACATTGTGCTTTTTAGTGAGAGCAGGGAACAGGTGGAGGAAAATCTACAGTGGTGGAGCAAAACAGAGGAATGAAGGTTAGACAGAATACATGTTTGTGAAAGAGAAGGACCCAAGTGGAACGGTAAGGCTACAGGGAGCAGGCAAAGAAGGTGCAGGACTTGAAGTATTTAGGGTCAAGAGCAAAGGGTCCAGAGCAATGGAGAGTGTGGAAAGGAGGTGAAGAGGCGGTTACAGGCAAGTTGGAACAGGTGGAGAATAAAAGAGAGAAAGGAAAGGTGTTCAAGACAGTGGTGAGACCAGCGATGCTCTACGGCTTGGAGCAGGAGGCAGAGCTGGAGGTAGCAGAGATGAAGAGGTCTAGGTTCTCTTTGGAAGTAACAAGGATGGATAGGATCCACAATGAGACCATCAGAAGGGACAACCCATGTAAGATGTTTTGGAGATAAAGTCACAGAGGCCAGATCGAGGTGGTTTGGACATGTTCAGAGGAGAGATGGTGAACATATCGGTAGAAGGATGATGAGGTTGGAACTGCCAGGCAGGAGGTCAAGAGGAGACCAGAGAGGAGATTTATGGGTGCAGTGAGAGAGGACATAAGGTTAGTTGGTGTTAGAGAGGAGGATGCGGAGGACAGGGTTAGATGGAGGCAGATGATTCGCAGATGTGGCGACACCTGAAAGTGAAAAGCCAAAAAACAAAGAAGAAGAATTGATTTCTTATTTTTTCATTTCACAAAGTATGAAATCTTGAAATGTATTACATACTGTATGTCAACTGGGGGAAACGAGTTTCCTGAGGCACTGGGAGAACCTGTTCCCCCTACCTACATCTGTGGAGGTACTGTATCAGGGAGCTCTGTAAGTCCTTCAGAGACACGTGTTTCTGTAATACAACACGATGTTTCCCTGTAATACAATGAACAGAATGTTTTAAAAAGACTGACTCTGTAATTTAAGACTGGCTGTAGGAGGATCAGAGATGACTGAGAGGAACTAAAACCTGTCCCCTAGGTAACAAATGTTATAATGTGCCTGTGACCTGTGCTGATTATGTGAATCTGTGTTTTTGAACTGGATAGGGTTTGTATAGAAAGAGTATTGGCAATCAGTGTATGCAGGCTATAACTGAGTTATACAGAATGTTATCATCAATTATACAGTATAAGTAGCGTAGGATGAGAATAAACCAGTATCACATATCATCACACATCGCTAATGTAAATCTTAAAGTCTTATGCAAGTTGACGCGTAGAAACCATCCAACACCAGCAAATTAAAACGTCTCAGTTCTCATCAAAAATACAGAAATAGTGAAAGATGACGGACTATTTTGCACAGATTGTTTGTTTAATTCAAGATGTTCATAAAAAAGGCATTAAAATCAGAGAGGAACCATCAAAATCCTTGATTTAGTAGCGAGTGACATGAAGAAGAGAAGCGGCACACGCTGTGCGCGACCACAAACATCACTGGATACACTGTATTTCCCAGAAAATACACAAACTGCATTTCCAGGAAATCGGCAACTTGGGGATTTCACTGGCAACAGGTGTGAAAGTGAGGCGTGTGACTTCCTTCCTTCTTAGTGACCTCAACAAATCCAAATACAGCCTATTAAAAGCTAGCCATCCAGAGAGGTTTAGGGCACGGGGTGGAAAACACCCTGGATAGGGTGCCAATTCATCTCAGGGCACACACACACACACACACTGTGGGCAATTTGGCAACACCAGTTAGCTTAATCTGTATGTCTTTGGCCTGTGGAAGGAGTACCAGGGGAAACCCACCATGTACATATACCCGAGACAGGAATGTATATATATATATATATATATATATATATATATATATATATATATATATAGCTAAAATTGCATCCAGTGTTTGGTTATTATTATTGTTATTGTTATGTAATACAATACATGCTAACACCAGGGGGACTCTGGAAACATTACACACATATTAGAAGAGAAGCCTTTGGTGATGTGCGTAAAGGAGATTATGAAATTAGACACACACTCCTACTGAAGCAGCTGCCCAACAGCAAAAGTGAAAACCTTCTCAGACGAGAACTCAGACCGTGAGCAGTGAGCAGTGTCATGGCTTTGCGGTCGCTGTAATCCATCCAACCTCCGGCGATCGTTCATTCATTTCATCAGCCATGGACATTCCCAGACTGCTCATCTCCCTGACAGGTAAGTCAGGACACTGACACTGAGCAATGTGATTGTTCCCTCAGGATTCAGTGAAAGCTGCGTAACGATTAAGCACAGACTGTGTTAGTGTCCGGTGTTAATGCACGTTCGTCCACTGAGTTCTTCTGATCTCATGTAGAGTGAAATCAAGGTCAGATTATTAACAGTGCTGTAACACACGCTGTGCATCTCCAGTGATCCTCGGAGCGTCCTCTTCCTCCGGGGCGGTGGTGATGGTACACGGCGCGGCGCGGCTCACCTGTAACGAGCCCTGTTCTGGTGAGGTGAAATGTGTGTATGCAAAGGGGTCCGAGATTCTGGTCACTCGGTGTAAGCAGGGCTCCTGTCTCCATGGAGACGCCTTTAAGGACAGAACCGAGCTCAAGGTTTCAGGGGACGGTTTGTATCTTCACCTGAACAAAGTCGAGTACAACGACGACGGCATGTACATCTTCTACTGCGACGAGTATGAGTTATGTCGCACAACGCTGGACGTACTCGGTAAGTCGTGGATCCTGCATTGCTGTGTGACATGAATGTAAGAACGATTTATATGTAGCTCCTGCTGATGTTTCTTCTTCTTCTTCTTCTTCTCCTCTGTGTTCTTGCTCTAAAGCCCCTGTTCCAGTGAACACCACCGTTGGAGAGGACGTGACCATTCCGTTCTACGCTCACACCAGTAAGACCATCTCGGATCAGGACATCGTGTATCGGTGTGAAAAAGATGGTGAGCTGGTGGTGGAGCTTCAGAGAGGGAAGATGAGCTACGGCCCGGGTTACAAAGGACGCGTCTCCATGTCCACAAACAATTACAGAAAAGGAGACGTGTCTCTGAGCATCACCAGCGTCCTGCAGTCTGACAGAGGGACATATCACTGCACACACAGACACGAGGAACGTGTTCATCCAGAGGCCATCACTCTCAGCGTCACCGGTTAGTCTGTTATTCAGTGAGAGGGTTTCTTATTACGTCTCCTATAAACAATCAAACTCATTATTCTTATACAACATCACTTAGACTTCTTCTCTTATTAGCTTCTATTTATGGCTTGTAATCTATTAAATCTTTTCATTTCTGTAAATTAAAAAAAAAAAGTAACTACACAATAATGTCTGGATCAAAAAACAGAAACAGAAAGTGAAACCTAGACTGTAGTGCTGAGTTTTATATTCCTTTTAAGCAAGTTAAAAATGTTTTGATTTTCTAGAACTTAAACCTCTAATGTGTTTGCAGATGATTGAATAATCTGTTGATATAATAATTGTTTTTTTTACCCCCCTCCCCCCCCCCCCCCCCCCCCGCAGCCAGAGACACCAAGAGTGAGTCAGTTTCTCTAACTGTTTATTATCTGCACTGTCAGTTTAATGTTTTCTTTTTATTACCTAGAATTCCAAACATTTAATCAAATAAAAATATTATTTGTATTTCATGGAATTTATTAATGTTTCCCAAAAACAGTGTGAAATGATTTTCTAATACAGATTCTACATCAGTTTTGTTTTCTCTAACGTGACCAAAACATTCATGTCTCACCATCATTTTCTAGCTTTAAACAAGTTTTTATGTTTTGCTTTCAGTTTCTTATACGACAGGAGAGAAGGAGAAGAAGACCTGGCCGTGGTGGGGGACGCTCCTGTGTACGATCGGTCTCCTGGGTTTTCTTTTGTTCTAAAAGTCTCTGTCTGTCTCTGATCATCTTCAGAGCGAGTGTGTATTTAAGCTGCTAATATGTGAAGGAGTCCGCGAGAAAGCTTGTTCTTTACTGTATCAGTAGCTGCACAGGGTTTGAGGTGTGTCTCAGAGACGACCTGCAGTGTTGCACGGCATCCAGTGTCAGCTTATAATAACAGCTTCCTGAGTGCAGTTCAGAAATTCTTTATTAACTTATTTAATAATTACATTTGTTTTATTTATTAGAAAATATTTGAAAGTCTAAAATGCAGATATGCACAAATGCTAACAGCATCATCTATCGCTTCATACGCTTCCCTTCTCACTCTTACATGTGTGTGTGTGTGTGTGTGTGTGTGTGTGCTGGAAATAGGCTCCATCTGAACTCATCAGGTCACATGACCTTTTCTCATCTCTCCAAAGTCCAATCTTCATACCTTAAAACAGGTATTCTCACTAACAAACTTAGTTTCACTTAAATTCACTGGTTTTCTTATGGACACACAGATGTTTAGTCCCAGTCCCGTGAGGTCTCGTCACATTGTGTGTGTGTGTGTGTGTGTGTGTGTGTGTGTGTGTGTGTGTGTGTGTGTGTGTGTGTGTGTGTGTATGTGTGGAAATGCTCTCATTTACACTATTGAACTCCGCTCCGGTTTCTACTGCACATTTTACGTACCATGTGACTTCACTAGTTGTTTAAGTGATCTCTCATCGCGCTCATTCAGGATGTTTTTCTGACCCAATATCTTCTGTGAAGTTCTGAGTTCAGCTCTAACCAACCATTAATACTGTGCGAGACTTCAGCAGTCTCACTAGTTGTTGTCTTTGCTTCATGTAGGACAATAATATGACTCTTCTGAAACACAGAAAAAGAAATCCATGATTACATGATACTTAGCTAAAACATATTATAAGGATGATATATTAATGCACAATAATATATTTATATTATATATTAATGCACAATAGGTGAAATGATCGTCTCATCTATTTTTAATGTGACTATAATAATTATTGTGCCTTCACTGTACACTCGAGCTTTTTATACAGGAGAGTGGATCCAGCTGTGATCAAAACAACATGGTACAGAGTGAATATATCAGCGATCAGACTCCCAGTAACACCTGTATAACTCTGTTATCTGCCTTAATTGATGTACAGAATGTTCTACACACAGTGGTGCTGAAAAACATTGTTACTGAGTGTGTAGTGTTTTACAATAACTGTGAGACTTGAAAATTAAGCATTATTATATTTTTAAAAATACTTATTATTTAAAAAAATTCCAGATTGTCAACACACAGCATATAACTTTGGTGCTGGGTGCAATAATGCTAAAACTTTTCCAGTTTAGCCAAAGAAGTTTTCCATTTTTTATTTTTATATTGCTCCGTAGTTTGCCCATGCCTGATCTAGACTCATGTACGAAACTCACTCTCACTCACTCCCTATAGTGCTTATAATGTACTGGGGCTGTAATCCCCTTAAATTAAAGCTGAAAATCTTGACATTAATTAAAATTTATTTGTATAATTTAAAGAGTGAGAAAATCATTTTAATCAGTACTATCAGATTGTCTGTGATGAACAAGGCGAGGGTGATAGTGGCAAGGAAAAACTCAACTTTTTAATGTGGTGGTGTACAGAGACCAAATGGCAATAAATGTCCTTTTTGTTCCAATAATTATGGACCTGGCTGCACTTGCTCTTCTGACTCATTATTGAACTTATTATTAAGAGTTTCTAACAGCCTATTTTGATTACTGATGCAACAATTATTCATGATTAGATTGAAGAAAGCACAAGATATTTGGTGCCATCTAGTGTTGCAAATAAGTTATAATAGCAATATAATGAAAAAAATATTTAATCAAATGTATCTGCAGTAATATATTATATTCAATTCAATTTATTTTATTCAATTCAATTTTATTTCTATTGCGCTTTTAACAATGGTCATTGTCTCAAAGCAGCTTCACAGAAATGAAAAGAAGACTTATGGAAATGTATATATGTGTAAGAAAAATGTGACTAGATAATGAGATCGTCCCTGATGAGCAAGCCAAGGGTGACGGCGACAGTGGCAAGGAAAAACTCCCTGAGATGGCAACAGGAAGAAACCTTGAGAGGAACCAGACTCAACAGGGAACCCATCCTCATTTGGGTGATAACAGATAACAGGAATCATAAAACGGTATTATATAATGACGTCATGTGTGTTAGGCTGCTGGAAGTGCAGTATAACAGAAGTTGTCTAAGTTAACATGAAGTCCAGTTCAGCACAGGGATGAGTCAGCAGGTGCAGAGGGCAGATGGGGGTCTGGATCACTGGGAGCTCAGGAGCAGCATGTGTAGCTCCAAACCAACATGAAGAAGAATCCAGTTGGAGCAGGTCCTTCTCTGGATGCCTCAGGAACAAAGCAGGGTCGGCCTCTGTCTACTGAAGCTGGCACGATCTCCAGATCCCTCGGGATGGGTGGAAAAATAAAGAGCAGGTGAAAAGAATTAGCGTGGTTGCCATTCAGGATAGATGTACTGGAGTATGAGGTTATGGGATGAGTTATGTGTATGCCAGATTAAAGACATGCGTCTTGAGTCTACTTTGAAATTGGGAAACTGTGTCTGAGCCCCGAACACTGTCAGGAAGGCTATTCCAAAGTTTTGGAGCTAAATATGAAAAAGCCCTACCTCCTTTTGTAGATTTTGATATTCTGGGAACTACCAGTAGTCCGGAGTTTTCTGATCTTAAGGAGCGTCCTGGATTGTAACGTATCAGAAGACTGGTTATGTATGTGGGAGCGAGACCGTTTAGAGCCTTGTACGCAAGTAATGCTATTTTGTAATTAATTCTAAACTGAACAGGTAGCCAGCGCAGGGATGATGATATTGGGGTTATATGATCATATTTTCTGGATCTAGTGAGAACCCTGGCGGCTGCATTTTGGACTAACTGTAGCTTGTTAATTGCGGATGCAGGACAGCCACTCAGTAATGCATTACAGTCGTCCAGTCTGGAGGTCATGAATGCATGAACCAGCTTTTCTGCATCAGATACAGATAAAATGTTCCTAAGCTTGGCAATATTTCTAAGGTGGAAAAAGGCTGTTTTTGTGATGTTGGAGATATGATTTTCAAAGGATAAATTACTGTCTAATATCACACCCAGGTCTTTCACTGTCGAGCTGGTAGTAACAGAACATCCTTCTAAACGCAGGCTGAATTGTGAGAGCTGGTGTGTACTGGTTTTTGGACCAATAAGTAATATCTCTGTCTTATCTGAATTTAGTAAAAGAAAATTATCGGTCATCCAGTCTTTTATATCTTGAATACACTCAGTTAGTCTAGACAATTTGGGTATTTCATCTGGTTTTGTGGAAATGTATAACTGAGTATCATCAGCATAACAATGGAAACTAATCCCATGTCTTCTGATGATGTTACCCAAGGGAAGCATGTATATTGAGAACAACAGAGATCCTAAAACTGACCCTTGTGGCACCCCATATTTCACTGGCATTACACCAGACTGTTCTCCATTCAGATCTACAAAATGGAATCGATCAGACAGGTAGGATCTAAACCATTTTAACGCCTGTCCCTGAATACCAATGTGATTTTGTAAGCGATCTATTAGAATATCATGATCTATAGTGTCGAATGCAGCACTAAGATCAAGTAAGACAAGAATTGAGATGCAGCCTTGGTCCGAAGCTAAAAACAAGTCATTTGTGATTTTAACTAATGCAGTTTCTGTACTATGATGGGGCCTGAAACCTGACTGAAATTCCTCGAGGATATCGTTTTCCTGCAAGAATGTGCATATTTGGGCTGATACTATCTTTTCTAATATCTTTGATATAAACGGAAGGTTTGAAATCGGTCTGTAATTTATTATATCGTTTGGGTCTAAATTAGATTTTTTAAGAAGAGGCTTAATAACTGCCAACTTGAAAGGTTTAGGGACATGACCTAGACATAATGAAGAGCTGATAATGTTTAGAAGCGGCGCTCCAGTTATATTTATCACTTCTTTTAAAAGTCTAGTTGGGATTGGATCCCACAAGCATGTTGTTGATTTAGCCGAGGTGATGAGTTTCTACAGCTCTTCCTGTCCTACACCTGTAAAGCACTGAAAATCTAATTGTGAAGCTTTAGACTGGACTGGATCATGAGATGTTAGAGGTTGAATTTCCATTATTTTCTTCCTGATACTATCAATCTTTTCATTGAAGACGTTCATGAAGTCTTCACTTCTAAGCTGTGATGGGATTCTCCCTGCAGGCATCTTAGGGTTTGTTAGGCTAGCCACTGTACTAAATAGGAACCTGGGATTGTTTTGGTTTCTTGCTATGAGTTGGCTTAGATGCTCGGCCCTAGCCGCTTTTAGAGCCCGTCTATAGCTGCACATACTACCTTTATACGCGATTCTAAAAACTTCTAATTTGGTTTTTCTCCATTTTCGCTCGTGGTTACGGGTTGCTCTCTTTAGGGCGCGAGTATGACTATTGTACCATGGTGCAAGTGTTTTATCTCTGACTTTTTTTAATCTGATGGGAGCAACAGTGTCTAATGTACTGGTAAAAATAGTGCCCATGCTGCTGGTCACTTCATCTAGATCGTATGCACTTAGGGGTCTGATAAGAAATTGGGACAGATCCGGCAGATTACTTGTGAATTTGTCTTTAGTAGTCGGATTAATATTTCTACCGAATTGATAACGTGGGGAGGCACAGCGACGCTGTTCTACAGGTAGAGTCTATACTAAGAGATGATGATCTGTGATATCATCACTTTGAGGTAGAATGTCTATATTAGAGACATCTATACCATGGGATATAATTAAATCTAGCGTATGATTAAAGCGGTGAGTTGGTCTATTTATATTTTGTTTAACCCCAAAGGAATTTAGCAAATCTATAAATGCGAGTGCTGAAGTGTTGTTAGCATCGTCTACATGAATGTTAAAGTCTCCTACTATCAGCACTTTGTCAGAGTTAACCAATAGGTCTGATAGCAGATGTCCAAACTCTTTAAGAAAATCGACATTATATCAAGGAGGCATCTACAATTAATAAGCAATTATATTTCATATGGTGTTGTGTAGCAGGATTTAGACTGTAATCAGGGTTCTCTGGTCTCCTCCCACAAATATGCTGCAGGATTATCTTCACGAGATTGTTCCCAAGTTTTAAATAATTCCTGCCTCATACCCAGTGTTCCCAGTATAGCCTCCTGATTGGGGCCTGACCTCGACTAGGTTAAAGTGCTTACTGATGATGAATGAATTTGCGTTTCAGAGTCACGTCCACAGCAGGTCTAATATAAAATGTAAGGGTGTTTCAAAGACAAGGTGTTATTATAGTTAAAACAAATATTTATTAAAAGGAAGCTCCGGGAGCACATACTTTCGCTCATTCAATACATACTGTATTAATGCATTTTTGTGCAACATAAAGAGCAAAAATATATTTTAAAAGAAGAGTAAAATGATACAGTAATGGTTTATGACTAAAGATATTTTTCAGGTAATGAATCTGTACAGAACATCTGAAATCATTAGAGCATGTAGAGTAGGGTTGGGTTTTTCAGCTAGTACTTAACTTTTAATATATTGTTAAGACTTTAAGCATTATATTTTTTGTTCAATAAAAATGTATTCTTGAGTCATCCACCATCATTTTGTGGCTTTTACAAAGTATCGGTTCAGGCACCGTTTTGGCACCGGTATCGAAAAAAACCCAAACGATACCCAACCCTAATGTAGAACCATGTGTCCATGTGTGTCATGTGTCCATGCCATGACAATTAATATTTACAATAAAGGCTTAGAAGTGTATTTTTACCAACTTGGTTTCTGCAACGTTATTAAAAAAAATAATAATAAAAAACCATCCAGTAGCTGGGTGATGAAGGCAGCAGGTGTGACCGGTTCAGGATGCAGTCAGGGTTCAGTCCGGGTGCGGTCAGGCTCGGGCCCTCCTGTCTGTCACCTCGGGTTATTAGTTCTGTGTGCTGATACAGCTCCTGGGAAAGAAGCCAGAAGCATCCACAGGTACATTTAAACTACAGATATAAAGTTATTTATTATGTCATGCACATAAAATAGTCTGGAATTACATCTTGAATTCAGGAATTTGTTATAATTTGTCTTTGATTGAAGCAATCTTTAATTGCTCACGCAGTCCGCGAGGACGCTGTCGTAGTGACGTCACACAACCGGAAGCTCATGTCTTCTTTATTTCTGAACATTCCCTTACAGTTTACTTGTAATATGTGTGCTATTATAACTAATAACCGCTTCTAACATGAATAAAATTAATTTACACGTCCAAATACTACTTCAAAATGTGTTCGGAAAAAGTCATAGCTAATTCGTTAAGCTAATCCCAGGCTAATGCTAGCAGGGCGCGAAATTAATTTAAAACAAAGAAATGAGTAAATAAATAAACAAACAAACGGTCTAGCGTTTATGTCTTTACAGCGATGGATTCAATATTTGCATGAATTAGACGGCTAGCATCACAGAAATTAACCAGGGTAATATAATTAGCCCGCTAGCATAGCGTAGCTGACGGTATGAAGAACCCGGATGATCTCCGTTAACCCCCCTCCCTCTCGAGCTGAGAGGATCCAGTTACTCGTCTGCTTTAAAGTGTCAATCACTCACTAATAAACACATTTACAACAGAAATTACTTTCCTGATTTCCTTCTTTATCAATTTTCAACCTTTCCTCCTCTAATTTCAGCAATCATGCAGCCTGGGATGCGCTTAAGAAGAGCACTGTTTATAATCAGTAAGTATCAGTGTTTCACAGGTGTTTAGATTTATTTGATGTTTCTGATAATTTTACATTTCAGAGATCCAACCTACACACACCCGTCCATCTATATGAAGAGTAAGATGGAGTAAACACGCTTTGGTGAAAGGTCACATATGCAAAGAAATAGCACAAGTTCATAAAATCGTGTGTTTTATGGTTGTTTTAGGTTCCTTCTGTGACCAAAATAGTCAAGTCAAGTCGGCTTTTATTGTCATTTCAACCATATACAGTTCAGTACACAGTGAAACAAAACAACGTTCCTCCAGGACCAAGGTGCTACATACATGCAAACAACATAAATTCACATCACAACATAACATAAACAAACAATGTAATGACAGATTTACACTTTTTAAGTTAACCTAAAAAAAATCTATGAATTTCTTTACAAAGGAGAGACAACAATAGACAACAAAGTGCATGTGCAAATGTGCAAACAAAGAACTGCAGAATGACAAACATAAAGTAACACGTTACAGTACCTTTTTTTTTTTTTTTTAGAGTGATGAGGTATGAGTTGAGGTAGTGGGAAGAACAGCAGTAAACAATTGACATTTCTGAAGTAGCAGCAATGATTTAAAAAAATATTGTGTGCAAATATCAAAATACAGGGTGGGCCATTTATATGGATCCACCTTAATAAAATGGGAACGGTTGGTGATATTAACGTCCTGTTTGTGGCACATTAGTATATGTGAGGGGACAAATTTTTCAAGATGGGTGGTGACCATGGTGGCCATTTAGAAGTCGGCCATCTTGGATCCAAGTTTTGTTTTTTCAATAGGATACATCAAACTTATTGGGAATTTCACATGAAAAACAATGGTGTGCTTGGTTTTAACGTAACTTTATTCTTTCATGAGTTATTTACAAGTTTCTGACCACTTATAAAATGTGTTCAATGTGCTGCCCATTGTGATGGATTGTCAGTGCAACCCTCTTCTCCCACTCTTCACATACTGATAACAACACCGCAGGAGAAATGCCAGCACTGGCTTCCAGTATCTGTAGTTTCAGGTGCTGCACATCTCGTATCTTCACACCATAGACAATTGCCTTCAGATGACCCCAAAGATAAAAGTCTAAGGGGGTCCGATCGGGAGACCTTGGGGGCCATTCAACTGGCCCACGATGAACCAATCCACTTTTCAGGAAACTGTTCATCTAGGAATGCTCGGACCTGACACCCATAATGTGGTGGTGCACCATCTTGCTGGAAAAACTCAGGGAACGTGCCAGCTTCAGTGCATAAAGAGGGAAACACATCATCATGTAGCAATTTCAAATATCCAGTGGCCTTGAGGTTTCCATTGATGAAGAATGTCCCCACTACCTTTGTACCCCATATACCACACCATACCATCATTTTTTTGTTCCAACAGTCTTGGAGGGATCTATCCAATGTGGGTTAGTGTCAGACCAATAGCGGTGGTTTTGTTTGTTAACTTCACCATTAACATAAAAGTTTGCCTCATCACTGAACAAAATCTTCTGCATGAACTGAGGTTCCTGTTCCAATTTTTGTTTTGCCCATTCTGCAAATTCTGTGCGCCGATCTGGGTCATCCTCGTTGAGATGCTGCAGTAGCTGGGGTTTGTAAGGGTGCCATTTGTGAGTAGCTAATATCCGCCGAAAGGATGTTGGACTAATGCCACTCTCCAGTGACATGTGGCGAGTGCTATGCTGTGGGCTGTGAAGCTAGGACAGCCACTGATGTTTGTTCATTAGTGACAGTTTTCATGTGTCCTCATTTTGGCAAATCCAACACTGAACCAGTTTCACGAAACTTAGCAAGCAGTTTGCTAACTGTAGCATGGGAGATGGGTGGTCTCGTAGGGTGTCTTGCATTGAAATCTGCTGCAATGACCCGGTCACTGCGTTCACCAGATATCAACACAATTTCGCTCATCACGTGTTAACCTCTTCGACATGTCAATGGCTGTGAACGAAGAGAAACTTGTAAATAAATCATGAAAGAATAAAGTTACGTTAAAACCAAGCACAGCATTGTTTTTCTTGTGAAATTCCCAATAAGTTTGATGTGTCACATGACCCTCTTCCTATTGAAAAAACAAAACTTGGATCCAAGATGGCCAACTTCTAAATGGCCACCATGGTCACCACCCATCTTGAAAAGTTTGCCCCCTCACATATACTAATGTGCCACAAACAGGACATTAATATCACCAACCATTCCCATTTTATTAAGGTGTATCCATATAAATGGCCCACCCTGTAGAATAAATATTGTGCAAATATTGCAAGAGCAGTTCAGGTACGTGGGTATGAACCGTTTGAGATGGATGTAGATCAGGGTGATCTATGTGTGTGTTTATCAGTTTAGTCCTGATGTTATTTAGTTTGTCTGAATGATTTTTGTGTGTGTTGAGTGTGTGTGTGTGTGTGTGTGTGTGTGTGTGTGTGTGTGTGTGTGTTTATCAGTCCAGTCCCTTTGTGTTGAGGAGACGGGTGGCTTGTGGGTAAAAGCTGTTACACAGTCTGGATGTGAGTGCCCCAATGCTTCAGAACCTTTTTCCAGATGGCAAGAGGGTGAAGAATGAGTGTGAGGGGTAGGTCTGATCAGCCACAATGCCGGTGGCTTTGCAGATGCAGCTCAGGATGCTCTCAATGGTTCCTCTATAGAAGGTGGTGAGGATTGGTGGTGGAAGCTGGGCCTTCCTCAGCCTTCTCAGGAAGAAAAGCCATTGTTGGACTTTCTTGTGCAGAGAGCTGGTGTTGAGGGACTAGGTGAAGTTCTCCTCCAGGTGGACACCCAGGAATTTTGTGCTCTTGACGATCACCACAGAAGAGCCGACGATGCTGAGCGAAGAGTGATCGATCCGTGTCCTCCTGAAGTCAACAACCATCTCTTTTGTCTTACCAACGTTCAGAGACAGGTTGTTGTCTTTACACCAGTCCGTTAGCCTCTGCACTTCCTCTCTGTACGTTGACTCGTCGTTCTTGCTGATGAGACCCACCACGCTCGTGTCATCAGCAAACTTGATTATATGATTGGAGCTGTGTGTCGCTACACAATCATGAGTCAGCAGCGTGAACAGCAGGGGACTGAGCACACAGCCTTGGGGGGCCCCAGTACTCAGTGTGGTGGTGCTGAAGGTGTAGTTCCTGATCCGCACTGCCTGAGGTCTTCCAGTCAGAAAGTCCAGGATCCAGTTACAGAGGGAGGTGTTCAGGCCCAACAAGCTCAGCTTCCCGATCAGGTGTTGGGGGATGATTGTGTTGAATGCTGAACTGAAATCTATGTACAGCATTCTGACGTAAGTGTCCTTCTTGTCCAGGTGTGTCAGTGCCAGGTGGAGATGGCGTCGTCCGGCGAGCGGTTTGAACGATACGCAAACTGCAGTGGGTCCAGTGAGGGGGGGCAGCAGAGTCTTGATCTCTGTCATGACAAGCCACTCGAAGCACTTCATGATGATGGGAGTGAGTGTGACAGGGCGGTAGTCATTGAGACAGGACACAGAAGACTTTTTCGGCATGGGGACGATGGTGGTAGACTTGAAGCATGTGGGAACGATGGTGCTGCTCAGAAAGATGTTGAAGATGTCAGTGAGAACACCTGCCAGCTGTTCTGCACATTCTCTGAGCACTCTGCCTGGGAGGTTGTCTGGTCCAGCAGCTTTGCGTGGGTTGACACTTCGCAGAGTTTTCCTCACATCAGCCGTGGTGAGAGACAGCACCTGGTCGTTCGGAGGAGGGGTAGTCAAACTGTGCATAGAAGCTGTTCAGTGCATCTGTAAGGGAGCCGTCACTGTCACTGGCAGGTGATGAAGTCTTATAGTTGGTGATGGCTTGTATGCCCTGCCACATGCGCCGTGTGTCACCGCTATCCCCGAAGTGATTGTGGATTTTCTGGGTGTGTGCGGGCTTCGCCTCTCTGATGGCCCGGGACAGTTTGGCCCTTGCTGTTCTTAGGCCACCTTGTCCCCCGTTCTGAAGGCAGACTCTCCGGTCCTCAGAAGTGTACGCACCTCCGCAGTAATCCACTGTTTCTGGTTTGGCCGTGAGATGATGTTCTTGGAGACAGTGACGTCATCAGTGCACTTGTTGATGTAGCTGGTCAAGTCGGTGAAGTCGCCGTAAGTCGCAGCCTCTCTAAACATGTTCCAGTCAGTGTTCTCGAAACAGTCCTGAAGAGCAGAGATGGCTCCTGCTGGGCAGGTTTTCACCTGCTTCAGAACCGGTTTTGAACGCCTGTCAAGTGGTCTGTATGCTGGAATTAGCATAACAGAGATGTGTCTGAGTAGCCGAGGTGGGGCCTGGTTGTACCCGATGTGAGCCGGGAATGTTTGTGTAAACAAGATCCAGCGTGTTTTCCCCTCTCGTTGCAAAGTCTACATACTGATGGAATTTAGGAAGCACTGACTTGAGATTTGCATGGTTGAAATCTCCAGCGACAATTAACAGTCCATTCGGGTGTGTATTTTGCAGTTCACTGATCTTTGCGTACAGTTCCCATAGCGCTTCCTTAGCATTAGCGCTAGGTGGAATGTACACTCCGATAATGAAAACAGTGGTGAATTCCTGCGGCAAATAAAAAGGTCTACATCTAACAGTCACAATCTCCAGCAATGATGAGCAAAAGCTAGAAACTAGCACAGAGTTCTTACACCATTTCGTGTTGAAGTAAACCCACATTCCACCGCTGCGAGTCTTGCCGCACAGGGCTGCATTTCTGTCAGCGCAAAACGAGGCTAGCCCGTCTAGTTGAATGGCTGCGTCTGGAACTCTGTTGCTGAGCCATGTCTCCGTGAAAACAAAGGCGCAGCAGTCTCCAAACTCACGCTGTGCAGACTGTTGAAGTCAGATGTAATCCAGTTTATTGTCCACGGAGCAGACATTTGCTAAGACGATGGATGGAAGAGCCGGCCGGCTAGGGTTTGTTTTTAGCCTAGCACAGACTCCCGCCCACTTGCCACGCTTCAGCTTCCTCGCGCACCGCTTACGATGTCCCCTCCTCCGGCTACCGGCATCAGGCAACACCGAGGCCTGGTTCCCGAAGCAAGCCGAGGTCGTGTAGCTTCTTATGCAGCTTATCTTGAATTAAATTTACCGGTTTATTGAGTTGTAAAAGTGTCTGGCGATGATAAATACGAATACCATTTGCGCCGATGTCCATATACTGGGAAAAATAAACGCGCTACAACACAAAGTAAACAAAGTAGCACCATTTTGGCTCTGGAGCGGCCGCTGCATGCACCTGCCGCGCCGCCATCTTGGATTTTATGAATAAATAAATTATTGAATAATAATAATAGAAACAATGCATGCTTTAACTGTGCAAAAATTCAAGTGACAAGTGATGAAAACTCATTCTGAAAATTCTTGCTCCTGTACCAGTTTATTCTGCTACCGCAGGGGTGGCCAATTATTTTGCCCCAGGGGCCAAATGAGAAGCAGAAAATATTGTAGAGGGCCGGACACTTCGTCTCGTAACACAAACTAAACACACGGCTTTACCCCCGACTTCAGTGAATAAATATTTAGTAGTCCATATTTTCTTGAAACCACAGCCTTCAGCATCCATCTTTCTTTTTTAGGCATGTGCAAACTTTTTGAAGGGATACCATTACAATGACTTGTTGCTAATCACATGCACTCAGACTTGTTTCAGAGTACCCGTACTTAAATGATGCACGCACATTGTAAATAGGTTCCAAAAATAAAAGCACTGCTGTTTTAGTCCATGCATTATGCAAAATTTTGAAAGTAGGTTTTATTTTCTTAATTCCAAGCAATCTTTTGCGGGCCACTCAAGAGTCGAGCCGTGGGCTGTATTTGGCCCCCGGGCCTTAAAATGCCCGGGTCTGTGCTAGCGTGAGAGCGAACTGTCCGCTACGACTTAACTGCTTACGGAGGACATCATTCTCCTGGACAGATTTTTTTAAAGGATAAGCTAATACGCTTCAGCAACCCGCCTAAGTATATTTATACTCATATGTATGGGAAACACTAAGTCTATATTATTTATCTATAATAAAAATCTGTTCATTAAATATACTTTTAGGTTAACACAGATTACATAAAGAACAATGTTTATGTTTTTGGGTAAAATTGCATCCATTGCAGGTCTTCTCATGCAGTAAACCCTCCACACTCATTATCAGAAACTTAAGCCTTGTTCAGACTGCAGGCAATTACAATTTGTTTCACATATCTGAACTTTAGGACAGACTGACTGTCTACACTATTGTTATTTGAAAGTGATCAGATGGAATTTGGCTCTGTTCAAACTGTCAGCCCAAATTTGATACATTGCCAATTTCTCTGCATTGATTGCTGTAGTAACAACATGAGGTATGTATACACAGTAGCGCATGTGGTGTGATGTCAAATACTGCCAACATATACAGTAACAACAGACAGATACCAACAAGACCATCAAGACATCTCACCCTTCAGGATATATCACCGTCTAGTCGTGGTGTAGCTTCCCGATCTGATTTCAAACCACCTCTGGATGTGTTTCAATTCAATTTCTTTTTTCCAAATTGAATTTCTTTCTTTCTTTTTTTTTCGTTTGTCTCTGTAAATGTGTAAACTGATTGGCTGAGAAAAATGTTTTTAAATAACTAAAGTAATTTACACATTCACTTATCTAATTGTTAGAAAGAAGGGAAATCCCCAAAATATTTATTTTTGTTGTATTTCTGTTAAAATGTATACCAAAAATGGCATAAAATAGTCATAACCCTTCATTTTATATAAGAACTCTTGTACAGAACTCAGAAAAGGAGTTGTGTGTGTGTCTGCGCTTCAGTAGTGATTGTGTGATTGTGCACACTTAATAAAAAGGGATCTCTGTTCTCTGATCTCAGTAAGGAAGATATAATAAATGCAACACCCAGTTGCCAAGATACTGACTTCAGAAGGAGGTAATTTGTGGACATTAAGATCCGCTGACCTTGGCGAAAGATTGGCCCCAATCGTTGTCTCCAGTTGGCAGTGCAGGTTGATCGTTGGCTTCCATCCATGTGAAAGCCTTACCTTGTACTTATCGTGGGAGGGTAATCAAACTGGCACTAAAAGGGAGACATACCCAAGGAGGAGTGCCACAGGGTATTATGAGCATATTCCACTCAAAGACGAGTGGTTGGAGGACAGACCTGGGCGTTCCAGTTCTTGGTTTACCCTGTCCATTAGCCCGTTGGATTCTTGGATAAAGAAAGAGGACAGGCTTCTGGTGTCCTCACTACGCCAGGGTAACCCACAAAAGGAGACATATGACCCCAGGAAAGGGCTTGGGCGTGGATTAAAGTTGGTAAATGCAGTTTTCCAATTGGGAAAGGGGGGAGGGGACCAGATGTATTCGAGATTCTCGTGATCTGTCCAGATCACTACTTGGTGTTTGGCCCCCTTCAGGCAGTTTCTCTATTAGTAGCTTCTGGTCATCCCCTGAACGCTGGGAAAGGACCAGCCCGACCCCATGTCTGATGCATCCACCTCCAGTATGCATTGGTTATATGGGTCTGGCATCCGCATGACTGGTGTGGTATTCACAGCAAAGGCCTTCTTCCATCCACTCAAATTTTCCTAACCCTTGTTTGCTCAGGGCGCTAAGTGTGGCAAAGCCCAAGAAGCGCTGGACGACATGGAGCAAGGTGTACTGTGGCTACTTTTGTGGACACACCCTTATCTTGGCCAAGTCCATGTGGAGGTGCCTCCTGGACACCATGAAGCCCAGAAAGGAAGTGGTGGCCACTTGAAATTGCGACGTCTCCAGCTTTACATACTGCTTTACTCCCGAAGTACCTCATTTATGAACCATTGGTGAGGCCAAAGGGCATGACCAAATTTAGTTAGTCGACCACTCATCACCCGCCCTGAAGCAAATCAGATTGTATGCATTGCGTAGATCCAATTTACTAAAACATTAGGGTTTCTGCAGGCTTTCAAAGGCGGAGTTCATCAAGGGCAGGGGGTATCAGTCCTTTGGAGTTCTGGAGTTTAATCCCCGATTATAAATGACAGGAAGATCCCCATCTTTTTTATTCACAAAGAATACGGAAGGGTAAATACACCCCAATGAGAGCGCCTCTTTGATATATTTCTCCATGGCCAACTGTTATGAGGAAGCTAAGGAGAACAGTTTGCCCCTAGATGGGGTCGACCCAGGGAGCAGGTCGAGTGCACAATTGAACAGTCAATGAACAGGCAGCCTTTGCGCCTTTAGCTTAGAAAACACCTCCAAGTGGACCATGAGAATGCCTTCCCAGGTGAATGTGGCTGCTAGGACGAGCCCTGTGCACCGGGGGTCTGATTTCAGGGTTGCCGTGTTACAATAAGATTTTTTTTTAGCATAGGATATTTTCTTGATTAAACAATAAAATAGAATGTTTTTTAAATATTTAGAAAACCCTTACACCTAGTGTCCCCTCAAGTAAATATCCACTGCACTGCACACACCCTTTCTGCACCAAGTAGAAAAGATAACAAGGTCAGATTATTAACAGTGCTGTAACACACACTGTGTATCTCCAGTGATCCTCGGAGCGTCCTCTTCCTCCGGCGCGGTGGTGACGGTACACGGCGCGGCGCGGCTCACCTGTAACGAGCCCTGTTCTGGTGAGGTGAAATGTGTGTATGCAAAGAGGTCCGAGATTCTGGTCACTCGGTGTAAGCAGGGCGCCTGTCTCCATGGAGACGCCTTTAAGGACAGAACCGAGCTCAAGGTTTCAGGGGACGGTTTGTATCTTCACCTGAACAAAGTCGAGTACAACGATGACGGCATGTACATCTTCTACTGCGACGAGTATGAGTTATGTCGCACAACGCTGGACGTACTAGGTAAGTCATTCATTTTGCTACAAAATTAATTCTTCTGGATTAATTATCTACGCTTACAGTCTGAAATGAATGTAAGAATGATTTATATTTATTTCCTGCTGATGTTTCTTCTTCTTCTTCTCCTCTCTGTTCTTGCTCTAAAGACCCTGTTTCAGTGAACACCACCGTTGGAGAGGACGTGACCATTCCGTTCTACGCTCACACCAGTAAGACCATCTCGGATCAGGACATCGTGTATCGGTGTGAAAAAGATGGTGAGCTGGTGGTGGAGCTTCAGAGAGGAAAGATGAGCTACGGTCCGGGTTACAAAGGACGCGTCTCCATGTCCACAAACAATTACAGAAAAGGAGACGTGTCCCTGAGCATCACCAGCGTCCTGCAGTCTGACAGCGGGACATATCACTGCACACACAGACACGAGGAACGTGTTCATCCAGAGGCCGTCACTCTCAGCGTCACCGGTTAGTCTGTTATTCAGTGAGAGGGTTTCTTATTACCTCTCCTATAAACATTCAATCTCATTATTCTTATACAACATCACTTAGTCTTATTTGCTTCTATTTATTGCTTATAATTAATTAACTTAATTTCTGTAAAAGTGAAAAATAGTACAATAGTAATAGTAATAAAGTAGTAATGCATATTTTGATTTTTAGAATTTAAACCTCTTTTTTCCAAATTACACATTACAAGTCAATTCAGATTGAATTTTATGTTGATTGTTTTTTTATTTTCTTTTTCAAATCAAGACCCCACGTCAACCCCCATCCCTGCTAAAGACACCAAGAGTGAGTCAGTTCGATTAGTTTCATACAGTAAGTTTGTTTTTATTATCTAGAATTACACAAAGTAAATATTATTTCTTGAAATTTAAGGTTCGTAAAACTGTATGAAAAGAGTTTCTCATAAGGTTTCATCATTAGGTTCTCTGGAAAGAGACCACAACATTAATGTCACCACTTTTCTAGTTGTAACAACGCTTCATTTATTGCTTTCAGTTTGTTGTACTGCTGGAGTGAAGAAGACGACCTGGCCATGGTGGGCAACTCTCTTATGGGCTGTTGTTGTCCTGTGTATTCTTTGGGCCGCTTATCGTTCATTTAAAAAATGGAACCAGAATGAGTGATGCTCCTCATTGATGATACTCATGAAACTCCTCCGAATTTCAACGGCTAAAATCCTCAGCAGTCCTCAGGAGACGTGTTTGTTTACTGTATCAGTTGCTATACATGCACTATAGATTTGTAGGCGTTGCAGTGTTGCACAGCTTTCAGTGTCAAATGAATATATTTTAAAAATATACATTCCTCAGTGGAGTAAGAGTGCTGGGTGGTATTGCAAAAAAAGGGGAAAAAACTCGTAGATAAAATTTCAACCTGACATATGAATTCAAAAATTGAGTTCAGGATAGCAGTTTTCCTCAATTGGATCAAAAGCGTCTTCCAGTTTTACCAAACAGAGTTTTTTAAAATCCTTCAATGTCCCGTGTCTCTTTTTCCAATCGGACCAAAAACGAGGGAGCAAAGTGGTTTGGTGAGGTGCTGTACCAAATGGATCGTCATAATTGAAAATGGTGTGTTTTTTCAGGGGTTTGGGGGAATTTTCATTCCATTGTTTTCAGGAAACCTGGTCGAACATTTCAATGTAAATTTCAGTTGTACCCGTGCAAAGTTCAGGGCGATAGAGTCACCCAGTCCCAGACAAAACAGAAAAAAATTACATTTTGGGAAAACCTCCAGTTGGATTCCTTAAAAAAGTAACAGCACACACAACATTCCCTCTTCCCGACCCCTTCACTGGTACAGCTCGTATTCATTTCCAAACATTTTCAATGTCATGTTAAAACATTTTTGATTGTTTGAATGAACTGATTTAATCATGAAAATCACCCAGCATTTTTAAACACAGTTTAGTGTTCAGCTCTAAGACTACTGATACTGACTCAGTAGTTCAATCCTCAGAATTGCTGCTCTGTGTCTAAAGGATAGAGCTAACTGAATAAACTGGGAGAACAATGATTTTTAAAAAGATCAAGACAGCCAGAGTTTGGTGGTGAATATTTGTTCCCTAAATGTGAGATATTTATACAGATGATATATTAATGCACAATAATGTATTTATATTACATATTAATGCACAATAGGTGAAATGATTGTCTCATCTATTTTTAATGTGACCTATAATAATTATTGTGCCTCCACTGTACACTCGAGCTTTTTATACAGGAGAGTGGATCCAGCTGTGATCAAATCAACATGGTACAGAGTGAATATATCAGCGATCAGACTCCCAGTAACATCTGTATAACTCTGTTATCTGCCTTAATTGATGTACAGAATGTTCTACACACAGTGGTGCTGAAAAACATTGTTACTGAGTGTGTAGTGTTTTACAATAACTGTGAGACTTGAAAATTAAGCATTATTATATTTTTAAAAAATACTTATTATTTAAAAAAATTCCAGATTGTCAACACACAGCATATAACTTTGGTGCTGGGTGCAATAATGCTAAAACTTTTCCAGTTTAGCCAAAGAAGTTTTCCATTTTTTATTTTTATTGTCTTGTTGCTATGACTATATGTTTTAAGTTACGTTTTTGTTATAAAACCGCTGGAAGCAGTTTGTCAAGATAATTGTTACAAGAATGATCTTTACTGTAAAGTATTTAAATTGTCCCTTTTTTTCTTTGCACAATTAATTTTTGCACTGAACAGGTACAGTACTGTGATTTCTGCTCTCAACAACACCTCGTGTGAGCTGCTGCCGTCTAACAGTATTGAAATAATAAATAATAACATGAATAAATCGCAATGCTGAAACATCGCTTTGTCTTTCTTCTCAAACACAGCTGTAAATGATGACGGTCGATGTCTGAGGGTTTAATGAATGCCAGGCACTTTCCATTTTGTTGTACGTTTTGCCTAATAAGGAGTTTTATGGAGTGGCTTAATATAAATCAGCTGTACAGGGTTGTAATTCCCAGCTGAATGTGTGTACTGTGTACCTAGTCATGATATTCCCCTGGTGTTCGAGCAAATTCATTAGCTTTTTTCAAAAATAGATGGAGTTTGTTGTTGTTGGTCCGCACAGACAAGCTTGGCACGGGTTTTACGCTGGATGCCGTCCCATCTTATCCCGGCTTGGGACCGGCACTGCATCCAGTGGCTGTGGTTTGGGCACTGAATGGGAATTGAACCCGGGCCTTTTGCATGTTTATGCGATTTAATTAAAATATTTATTACACATAAACAAGCTAAAATGTAAAAGATAATATCATTAAATTCTTTATATTTCTAGGTTTTGTTCATTATGCAATTTGATCACAGAGGGTTTCTTATCCTAATCCCCTTCATTTCAAAGTCGTTCTAGATGGTTTGTCATAGCCTTTGCAGGTCTAATGTGATTGTTTAACTTGAAACAACATAGCAAATGCATAGCAACTACCTAGCAATAACCTAGGATACCATAGCAGCTAAGCAACTGCATAGCAACCATGAGGGATACCTTTGGGCTACTATAGCAACTACCTAGCAACCACATAGCGGCTGCATAGCAACCATCTGTGCTACCATAGCAACTACGTAGCAACCACATAGCGACTGCCTAGCAACCACCTGGGATGCCATAATAACCACCTGGGCTAAAATAGCAACTGCATAGCAACCACCTGATATTCCAGAGCAACTGCCTAGCAACTGCCTGGGATGCCATAATAACCAAATGGGCTACCATAGCAACTGCATAGCAACCACCTGGGATTCCATAGCAACTGCCTAGCAACCACCTAGTATAGCAGAGTACCCACCTGTGCTACCATAGCAACTGTATAGCAACCTGGGAATCCATAGCAACTGCCTAGCTGTAATACTATAGCAACCACATAGCAACTACCTATGATACCATAGCAAATTACTAGCAGCCACCTGGGCTACCATACCAACCACAGAGCAACTGCATTGCAACCTCCTGGGATATCATAGAGAATATTTAGTAACTGCATAGCAAACAACTAGGATACCTTAGCAACTAACTAGGAACATCCCAGATGGGATACCCTAGCCACCACACATCAACAGTCCAACAAGCATCTGGGGTACCACAGCAAGAATCTCGCCAACTTGAGAACAAACTGGAGTAACATAACCAGTTAACCACATGCAGCAGCCACAAGGAATACCATGGTCACCTGCCTAGAACAACATAGCAACGACCGAGCAACAGCCTAGCAACCACCTTGGATACCATAGCAGTCCCAAGTCCCAACTTACTACCAACATTCTGGGATACTATAGCAACTACCTACAGTAGCAACAGGCTATTGATATCCGACCATGTGTAAAAGTTAGTGGATCCTCTATTAATTAATGTCTTATTTGTGCAAAACATAATAAAAATCATCTTATAGTAGTGAGTCTCACTATTCTGCAAACATTGGGTTAATCTACATTATACACTAATCCTGTTGTGCTAAATGAAAGGTGTTTGAAAGAATCCCCGTAATGTCAGGTGTCTTTACAAAACGCATCTTAAAATGCACGGTGCTGACGAAAAAGCTGCATGACGTGAATCTTGAGATAAAAACAACACACAAGATAAACACACACGATCTCTGCTACCAGTGCCAAATAAACTGCACAGACACATGAAAGCGTGACATACATTATCCTTAAATTGCAGTGTATTGCTCTGTCTATAACGTACAGGGAAGATGGCAGCATTGTCCTGGTCAATATCCAGGGAGCATTTCTTTTATTAGACTTATCTATATTATACGGCGCTATGAAGGCAACACGCACGTCTCAGCCCATGTCTGGGGTTTGATTCGCGCCCTGGTGTTAGCATGAACATGGTGGTAGGCCTACTGATCTGGGTTTAGGGGTCCGCAGGGAAAGCCAACAGAATGTCTCACACTCAACCTTTGTCTCTCAGTGTCACACACACCCGAGAGTACCAAACCATTCTTCAGCTAGATATCTAGCAGAGAAAAACTTCTGACACACTCATGAGATCCAAGGTGCTCAAAACTAAAATTTACCTTGTGAGCATCTCTGGTAAAACTTTACTGACCCAAAAGACTCTGGAGTCATGGACTGGCCATGTTCCCTATAAAGTGGTGACAAAGCAGTCATCATCTGAAACAATAAACTTACAATTTAATTAAACACTTAAAGAATGTAGGCACATGTCTTATCGGATCAGTATCCATGTAAACGTTAAAAGATCAGGGGCCAAGTCAAGTAGCCCTTTTTTTTTGTTGTTTACGTAAGTTCAGCATCAGGAGGTTGGGGAGGTTGCTTCTACCTTTATAATAAAAAAATAATAATAAATACAGTGGTGGCCAAAATATTTAGACTAAAGTGTGTGTGTGTGCGTGCGTGCGAAGGCGAGGGGAGGAGGGGTGTTCAATGACGTGTGCGCACCCAACCTGCAGGTTGACACACAGAGAGAGAAAATGGATTTTTATCCTCTCTAATGAGAATTTCTTTTGCTTTACACGCGCGCACCCATGTGTCTTATAATAAACAGCACACGCGCGCTGTACACACACATACAAGCATACAAAAGATGTTTTACACACACACACACACACACACACACACACACACACAGTACATGCACGGATGTTGATTATACCAGTAAGAGACGAGCACTAAGAGCCAGCAGGGGAGACGATTACCCACAATTCCACAGCGCAAGTGAGAGAAAAACCGAGATAAACCAAGACTTGCTTGTTTTTCAAGTCAAAATTGATTAAACATGTTTGCTCGTCTTGCAAAACACTCGCAAACTGCGTTATTCACAATCCGAGGTTCCACTGTAAAGTTCCACTCTGTAACTCTCTTCCTATTGCTTTGCTATCTAATGTTGCTTTGATTTGCTATTACTCTTGCCAAGATAATAATATCCAGGGCTAAGCTTAAAATATTTGTGGCCAAATCTCCTTATAATCCGAACTAATATCCACTAGGTCATACCCATCCGTATGGGTATGACCCATATAATAGGTTATATCATACGTCAATCGTATTATTCTTATAATATTCTTAGGGAAGTATTATTCTTAGACTTTTACTAGCTTTAATTTATTGCTTATAATGTAGGCACCTTTTTATTCCTATAAATTAAAATAAATAATAATTACAAAATGAATTAAATAATATAGCAACAAAATTCAATATTTATTCAAATAAAAACGCATTTTAACAGAAAGTGAAACCTACTGTAGACTGTAGTGCCGATGTTTATATTCCTTCTGAGTAAGTTAAAAGTCTACGTGTTTTGTTTTTCTACGACTTAACCCTCTAACGTGTTTGCACATGACTGCATAATCTGTTGATTAGAATCGTTTTTTTGGGGGCCTCCGAGTGGCACAGTGGTAAAGTGCTCGCCCTGTCATCCGGAGATCGCTAGTTCGAATCCCGGGTGGTGCTGTAATCTCTCACAGCCGGAGGTCTAGAGAGAGCTGATTGGCCGAGCTCTCTCAGAGGGGAGGGATGAGAGGTACTTAGTGCTCCGACATTAATCACGTGATAGTCTTCGGCCCTCCCGGCTGAGTGGTAGTAGTAGCCTTAATGTGGGAGCCCCCTAGTGACGGGGATGAATTGGACACGAGTAAATTAGGGAGAAAAATTGGGGGAAAATCCAAAAAAAAAAAAAAAAAGAATAGTTTTTTTTCTTTTCTGTTTCTCATCAGAACCCCACGACAGCCCCCATCCCAGCGAAAGACACCAAGATTGAGTCAGTTTCTGATCACAACTTTTCTTTCGCAGCACCGTCAGTCTGATTAGTTTGTTCTTATTAATGTAGAATTACACAAAGTAAATCCTATTTGTACACTTTCCGGACACTTTAACATTACATCACATCACACATTACTGAGAGACTCTACACTGCTGTCCGAGATGCTTAGGAACTTGACTGCATAGTTCTTCTTCTTGTTTTTTTTACACTGCTCATTAAACATAAAATCAGGAATAACTTGCACTTTGGGACATGGACAAACACACTGCTGCTCACACACACACACACACACACACACACACACACACACACGCCATTTCATACTGTATGTTTCAGTCACACTGTTGCGTTCATACCCGCACTATATATTTACACTTCTATACTTTCTATGTTTCTATATCTCACAGTTTGCACTTTTATTTTGTACATTCTGTGTAATTTATACACTTCGATTTGAATTCTATTTTATTTTATTTAACTTTTGTAAACTTGGACATTTTCAACCTAAATCTTTATTTTATTGAAAATTCTATTGTCAGTTTAATTGTATTCTTTAGTGTTTCCATTGTATTGGAATCTTTCTATTTTTTGATGACAGACAGTCGTGTACGCGTTTCACTGCATATCGTACTGTAAGAAAGTCACCCAAGAGTGATTACCGCACAAATACGACCCTGCTCTAGAAATAAAATACAGTCCTTCTGGGTCTCACCTACACGTACTGTGTATGGTTGTGTATGTGACAAAAACATTTTTTTAATTTAATTTGAATTAGAAATATTTGAAAAAATGTTTATTATCTATTATTAATTAACCTTTTTTTTAATCATCCATCATAAGTGTTAATTATAATAATAAGTGTGTAACTGGCATTTAATAGCTGGTGGTGCTACAGTCGGTGTCATTCGCTCGTGCATCTTTTGCAGAGTAAACCTAACGGGCCTATAGATTTTTATTTCTTTTTTGTTTATTTATTTATAATCTTTACCAGATTTACACCATCCACACACAATATGGCAGTGGTTCTGGTGAATTTGTTTATTTTCTGCCAAAAGGCTCAAACCAAAGGCTTTTATCCAGTTTACTAATGAAGAAACATTTTTAGTTTGTAAAAATAAAATTATATATAGGGTCTACCTAAAAATGTATACACACTTCAGGAAAATAAATACCTAAAAAAAAAAAATGATACTAAATGTATTGCTATATAATGATATTATTTATATTATATTGATGTATGATGATGAGAAAAGTGAGGGATCAGCCCAGAACTACATGGAAGGAAGCTTTGAATCATCTCAAGGCAGTTCAGACTACAGTCACCGAATGAACCACTGAAATCCTTCAGTGCTGCGAGGTCTCCCTCCTCAAGAAAGCACATGTACAGTTCCATCTGAGGTTGATGGACAGAGAAGAACTGAGAGAAAGTTCAGTGGTCTGATGAGACTAAAATTGAGCTCTTTAACTCAACTCACTGTGTTTGGAGGGAGAAAAGTGCTGACTCAGATTCTAAGAACACGGTCCATACAATCAAGTACTGAACATGGTACAGAATGGAGTGGAAAAGGACGAGGCACAGTGTCTTGCTTGTCCTCAACAGTATGTGAGAAACTCATCGAGTCAGGAATGGGTCCAAGTCATCACACATGAGGTTAGAGATGTTAAATCATTTAGACAGTGGGAAAGCTGTGAAGCGTTTTCGTGGTTTTCAGCCATTTGCGAGCCGCACAGGTGAAAGTCTGGCAGAGCGTCTTACTGCCACGGACCTGTCGAACTGCTGGGGCTCATCATAAGACAACATGTACATGTACCCCCTGATGCACCTTGTTCCTTCTGCAACACTTTCAGTGAATTGAACAGTCTGAATTGTTTTCTACACTGCAGTCACACATTGTACACATTCTGCTCATCATCCACACACAGACGGGGAAACGTCAAACACGTCAAACATACACACATGAAATTGATCTCAATCAATCAAGCTGGTGCTCCTTAAGGAAACATACGTATCACTAATGCTGAAGTAAAGGCGATTATGAAATCGGAGCCACTCCAACTGAAGCACCTTCACTGTGAGCATCGAAGACATATTTGAAGACCATTTGAAGAGACCATTTCTCATGACTTTTCTGGACTCTCCACCGATCCCAAACCGCTGCAGACAGGAAGTCCGTCTCATTCGAGTGAGGGAGACTTCCGTTTGAGCTCTACATCTAGCGACATTTTTTTATTACCTTGAGAACAAAAGGCAGAGGAGAAAATCTGATCATTTGAAACCTAATGGACGTTCTCATTTTCTTCCCAGGTAAATCTAAACTAGCACATTTTGTTCCAGCTCTAAACTTGAGGCTCATGTGATGTAAGAAACATTAGCAAAACACAGGCCTGTGATAGCAAAAGACTATCTGTAGACTGTGTTGGCAAAAATAGATAATCCAGTTGTCTGTAAAGCTTCTGTTCAGTCATGTAAAACACTACTTACTTGGGCTGCTTATGTGGAGTCGATTAAAAAGCTTTTACTTCACACAGATGCTTTTACGCTGCGATAAAGCTCAGCATCTTTATTTACAAAGTGGCGCTGATCAAGGTGGACTCAAGCCTCGACTATTACGCTTGTCAGACATTGTTTCATTGTTCATGACCACAACATGATTGTGTTTGTATGAAATTTTAATTCAATTCAAGTTTATCAGTATTATGTTTGGTCATTCGTGCAAAGTCATTTTACAGAATGAATAATTATGGATATAAATTAGAAAATTGTAAAGAAAAAAAAATAGTCATCATTTATCTAGGGTGTGTGTGTGTGTGTGCGTAGGATGTATAGTGTGTGTGTGTGTGTGTGTGTGTGTGTGTGTGTGTGTGTGTGTGTGTGTGTGTGGATGTGTGCGTAGGATGTATAGTGTGTGTGTGTGTGTGCCTAGGATGTATAGTGTGTGTGTGTGTGTGTGTGTGTATATGTAGTGTGTGTAGAGTGTGTGTGTGCATGTGTGTGTGTGTGTGTGTGTATGTGTGTTTGTAGTATGTGTGTTTAGGATGGTTAGTGTGTTTAGTATGTGTGTGTAGGATGTATGTGTATAGTTTGTGTGTATAAAGTGTGTGTGTGTGTGTGTGTTTGTTTGTGTATAGGATGTGTAGTGTGTGTGTGCGTAGGATGTATAGTGTGTGTGTGTCTGCGTGCGTAGGATGTATAGTGTGTGTGTGTGTGTGTGTGTATATGTAGTGTGTGTAGAGTGTGTGTGTGCATGTGTGTCCAATGTGTAGTGTGTGTGTGTGCGTGTGTGTCCAATGTGTAGTGTGTATGTGTGTTTAGGATGGTTAGTGTGTTTAGTATGTGTGTGTAGGATGTATGTGTATAGTTTGTGTGTATAAAGTGTGTGTGTGTGTGTGTTTGTGTATAGGATATGTAGTGTGTGTGTGTAGGATGTGTGTTTGCATAGTGTGTGTGTTTGTGTATAGGGTGTGTATTTAATAGCGCTGATGTCATAAATGTGCATTTTTCAAATGACCCAAAATATCTCGCCTTGTGTTGAGTTGAGCCCCTGACATGAATAGTGAGAACTGTTATTAGTAAATATGTAAGTCCAAAAACTACTTCAAAGTTTGTTTGGAAAAATTTAACTACTCATGGTTAAGTTGCCAAGGACCGGGCTAACCCTGGCTCATGCTAGCAGGTGCAGGGATGCAAAGGTCATTTCAAACGAACAAATAATTTAATGAACTAACAACACATCTAGTGTCTACAATGTTTTCTGTCTTTACAGCTATAAATGTAAAATTATTCCTCTAGCTAATTGTTGTTGTATTTTCTGCCAACATTTATACCAAAATTAGCATACATTTTTATTTATTTATTTACTTATTCTTCAGTGTGGGATATTTTCTTGATTAAATAGTAAAATACCATCTTTATCAAATAATTAGAAAACCCCTAAACACAATGTTCCCTTTAGTAAATATCCTCTACACTCCACACACCATTTCTGCACCAGCATATGTTCATGTGATGTAAGAAATGCAGTCATTAATGTAAAGTGGAAAGGTTAACAAGGTCAGATTATTAACAGTGCTGTAACACACGCTGTGTATCTCCAGTGATCCTCGGAGCGTCCTCTTCCTCCGGCGCGGTGGTGACGGTACACGGCGCGGCGCGGCTCACCTGTAACGAGCCCTGTTCTGGTGAGGTGAAATGTGTGTATGCAAAGGGGTCCGAGATTCTGGTCACGCGGTGTAAGCAGGGCGCCTGTCTCCATGGAGACGCCTTTAAGGACAGAACCGAGCTCAAGGTTTCAGGGGACGGTTTGTATCTTCACCTGAACAAAGTCGAGTACAACGACGACGGCATGTACATCTTCTACTGCGACGAGTATGAGTTATGTCGCACAACGCTGGACGTACTCGGTAAGTCGTGCATCCTGCATTGCAGTGTGACATGAATGTAAGAACGATTTATATGTAGTTCCTGCTGATGTTTCTTCTTCTTCTCCTCTGTGTTCTTGCTCTAAAGCCCCTGTTCCAGTGAACACCACCGTTGGAGAGGACGTGACCATTCCGTTCTACGCTCACACCAGTAAGACCATCTCGGATCAGGACATCGTGTATCGGTGTGAAAAAGATGGTGAGCTGGTGGTGGAGCTTCAGAGAGGGAAGATGAGCTACGGCCCGGGTTACAAAGGACGCGTCTCCATGTCCACAAACAATTACAGAAAAGGAGACGTGTCTCTGAGCATCACCAGCGTCCTGCAGTCTGACAGAGGGACATATCACTGCACACACAGACACGAGGAACGTGTTCATCCAGAGGCCATCACTCTCAGCGTCACCGGTTAGTCTGTTATTCAGTGAGAGGGTTTCTTATTACCTCTCCTATAAACATTCAATCTCATTATTCTTATACAACATCACTTAGACTTCTTCTCTTATTAGCTTCTATTTATTGCTTATAAGCACCTTTTCATTTCTACAAATGAAAAAAATTACAAAATACACTTGTATTAAAAATAGAAAAGTAACAAAGCAATTCAATGCAATTAAATATTCTGGAATATATATTATATATTAAAAAGTAAAAAAAAACATTTATATATAATTGATTGTTTTGTCATTTATTGCTTTCAATTTCTTTGGGTCATACAACTGGAGAGAAAACCTGGACATGGTGGAGAACTCTATGTTCTGCTGGTGTCTTCTTTATGTTTCATTAAAAAAAAGAACCTGAGCAAGGCTGAGCCTTCCTTAAAGTGAATGGGTCTCCTTAGAACTTTTTGTTTATTCTATTAGTAGCTACACATGCACTAGTGATTGTGGTGTTTCTGAGCCAATGTTTGCAGTGTTGCATGGCATTTAGTGTGATTTCAAATACATAAGATTCTTCAGTGTAATTAGAGTTAGTGCTATGCGATATTGCAAATACAAAATAAAAACAAGACAAAATTCCCACTTAACAGATGTATTTCAAAAATTGAGTGTAGTATGACCTTTTCTCTAAAGTGGATCAACAGCATTTTTCAGTATGTGATAATTATCTTCTTATATTCAGTTTACCAGCTAAAACATACTGTATAACTGCAGTAATTATTCAATCAATTTTCATGTTTAAATCCTAATTATGGCATTTTTGCCAAGCAGTATATACAGTATATAAATGTGAAAACGTAAAAAGATTTATCTACAGAATGTAACATGAATTGATCTACAGAATCTATTGATCTATAGAATATAACATGGATGTGAATTCAGCCAGCAAGCCAGCAAACAGAAGAAAACTTTGGTGGATAAATTTCAACTACAGTAAGTAATAATGCCAAAGCTTTTCCAGTTCAGCCAAAGAATTTTCCTTTTTGTTGTGGTAGTTCTTGTTTTTTGTTATTGTTTACCTTCTGTTTTTGTTTCATATTTAAAATTATCATAATGTTTAATGGGTTTTGCAAATGCACTTGACAAGAACTGTTCTTGCAAGAACTGTTCCAGAACAGCTGACCTCCATGTATTAAAATAACACCTGACTTTTACTGTTGTTTCTACTTAATTACATAATTCCATATATGTTATTTTATCATTTTCAAAAATCCAGTATTGTTCTATTTCTCTGCAGACTCGTAACAGCTCTGGATCTCTATGATCTCTGTGCAGGTCCACATTAGAGTGTGTGTGTGTGTGTGTGTGTGTGTGTTTTACAGTGCTGATTAGTGTGAGGCTGGGTATACAGTGACAAGACCACAATTATGCAGATACAGTATATGTTATTTATAATGTGATCAACCTTCTATAATTGTGTAAAATTAATTTATTTTAACATTCATGTCAATAAAGCCCTGTTGTACTGAAATGAGCGGATTTGCTTAAAAGTATCTTAAACGCCTAAAAGTTTATTTTTAGTAGCTTGGTTTTGCAATGTTAAAAAGAAATTCCGGAAATGTGAAAACATTGAGAATCAGTGACGATGATGCAAGCAGGTATGAGCCACCTGTAACCCACCAAGGGTGTGGTCCATCATTTAGTCTCCCGCACGACTCCAACAACAGTCTTATTTTTATCTGTGCGCGCTGATAAGTTGCATCATCAGGAGACAAGAAGTTTGCCATAGCTGCAGGTAAGTTACTAAACTGCATATAAAGTTGTTTATTATGTTGTGCATGTAAAATTATCAGGTTACACACTGAAGTCATTTTATTTTATTAATTTGACAGATTAAAATTCCTACAGTTGATTCGAACTCGGTTCTCCAATATGGTGACGTCACGTATGAGGCTTATCCTCTATTAAATTTGCAACATTTATACCAGAGTTTTTCCCTTCTTTTACTTATTCTACCCGTAATATGTGTGATATTCTTACAAAGAACCGCTTCTAACGTGAATTAAATTCATAAGCATATCCAAAAACTACTTCGAAATGTGTTGGAAAAAGTTCAGCTAGTCTAAGTGGTGGAGCTCCAGGCTAACCCCGGGGATCATGCTAACAGGCGAAGGGATTCAAAATGAATCTAAAACAAACATCTAGCGATACGATAGTATTTGTCTGTACAGTGACAAATGTATTATTTACATAAATCAGTCCGCTAGCATCATAGTAGTAAAACTAACCAAGTAAATCTACAGTAATTAGCTCGCTAGCTAGCCTAGCTTTCTGTACAGGAGCTAGTAAATAATACAGTACCTCAGACGACCAAGTGCGGGAAAGTTAGAAATCTCAATAATTCACAAATCAAACATCGTTTAATGATAGGAACGCAGACAACAAACTGCAAATTTTGATTAAACTATTTTTAATAAATAAATAAAAAGCCGTCTACCGTGAGGGACAAATAACGTTGCCCTCTATGCGTGCGTGGGCGGTGTTCCAGAAAGTTCCAGTTTCACAGGTCATGACGTCACCCACTACCTAACGAGGACTTACTGACGGTTTCTCTCTGATTTTAATGTAGTTTTACCAATAGATTTCTCTGATCGTTCCGTTTTCATTGTCTTTTAGGCATTTTGGACGAATATACCAGCCACCTAGCAGCCGCCGGGTCTTTAGTACCAACAGCCTAGCAACCGGCTGCGGGAATACCATAGCAACAGCCTAGCAACCAGCTGGTGTACCATAGCAACAGCCTAGCAGGAGCATTGCAACCACCAAAGAGATGGTAGCGACTCCCTAGCAACAGAAACAACGTAGAAACTAGCTGGAATATCCTAGCAACCAAGGGATACCATAGTGACAATCTAGAACAACCTAAGAATATGGAGTAACATAACCAGTTAGCAACAACCAGCAACCATGATATCCAACTCTCACAAGGCAAATAATAAACACAGCTCCATGAACAAGCACAAAATAAGATCAAGATTATTATAGTATGTTACGGCCACAAACATGAACCTGTTAACAACATATTAAAATAGAATACACACACATACACATACATAATACCAGTCAAAAGTTTAGACACCCTAATTCTAATTCCATTTATTTTCTGTTTTTTTCTTCTTCTTTTTTCCCTACATTTTAAAACAATGCTAAAAACAAAACACACAATAATCTCCTCTGAACAGTTGATATTGAGATGTACATCTGCTCATTCTGCTCTGTAAAGCTTCATAACGGCTCTAATCTGAGCTGCTGCTTGAGGTTAATTGGTGATTTCTGAGGCTGGTGACTCTAAATGAACGTCTCCTCTGCAGCAGTAAGTTTCGGTCTCGCTTTCCTGGGAAGGTCTTCATGAGAGACAGTTTCATCATGGAGCTCAATGGGGTTTACAAACACACTCGACACACAATACTGTTCTTGTAGGAACTGATCCAGAAAGGCTGACCTCTCTCTGTGTCTTAATATAATAACTGATCGTTAGTGTTGTTGTTACTTAATTACATAATTTCGTATGTGTTATTTTATCGTTTTAAAAAAGACAGCATTGTTCTATTGCTCTGCAGACCAATAACGGCTCTGGGGAGACACAGTATATGTGTTCTGTATGTGTGGTCACCTGCCTGGAACAACATAGTGAATTTTCCTCTACTACCTGGGATACCATAGCAACTACTTAGCAACAGCTTAGCAATATGTTATTAGATATGACCATTTGAAACTGCCATACCAAACACAATCAACACCCCCACCCCCCAAAAACACACACACACACACACACACATACAGTTTTCAATGTATAGTAGTATGTATATATGATTCACAGATTGGCTACTTATGAATAACAAAACAATAAAAATAAATAAATAGCAAAAGCTATTGCTTTGCTGTGTTTCAATATAATATTTATCTTGTCCCTTTTTTATTTCAGCGATCATGTACATCCAGATAGACACCCACCTGGTCACCATGATTTTTATCACAAGTAAGTCCAAGAGTCTGAGTAGTTTGTAAAAATGCAATAAAATCTTAATGTCCAGCTCTGCCAGTGTATGAAGTAATGAAGGGTCTGTCTGTGTGTCTAGTGTTTCTTCCAGTTTCTCGGTTATCTAACAACCATGTCCTAGTGACAGTAAACGATCCGGCCCTGCTCACCTGCAACCAACCATGTTCAGGTTGTATAACATGGATGTTGGCGAAGCAGAAACACATACTTGTGAGCGAATGTAAGGGGGCCACGTGTGATGAAGGTCATGGGTTCATGAACCGAACAAAGCTCGTCCAGGGAGCATCTCTTCATCTGGACCCTGTTATGTACAATGACAAGGGTTGGTATATCTGCTACTGTGACGGCTTGGAGATATGCAAGTTTCATCTGGAAGTTGTTTGTAAGTTTGTAAGAGATTTAAACCATTTTGTTCCTCAGAAATGACTATTCTACAACTTATTTCTGTTAAGGTAATTTAAATATTTACAGAATGTTTTCTATTTTGTGTCTAAGTCCCAAATCAGAAAAGAGTGTGTGTCGGAGAGAGTGTGACTATCCCCTGCTACGCTAACACAGACAAGCTGATCACTGACGCGGACATCTATATTCAGTGGGAAAAAGATGACAAACTTGTAGTGATGCTTCAGCAGGGGAAGATGAGCTACGGACCAGGTTTCGAAGGTCGCGGCTTCATTACAGCGAGCCAGTATAAAAATGGGGACCTGTCCCTGACCATCTCTAAGGTCCAGCAATCTGATGGAGGAATCTATCTCTGTAGACACAGACATGAGGAACAGGGTGAACCCGAGGCCGTCACTCTCAGCATCAGAGGTGAGTTTTTTATTCAGTGCAGTGAAGATGTGGAAGTGTTCAAGGAATGTGTTTTACTCCTCAGTGGCGTTCTTTCAATTAGTGGTTATAGCTACATACATTAACATACCTTTTAGTTTCATACCAGTTATATGAGCGTTAAGAACACCATTACTGAAAATGTTGATGGACAATTGTTTGAGTATAAATATTAATATAAGTAATTGTATAAAGATTTAAAAATACTTTTCTATTTACATTCTTTTTTTTTTATTTAGAGTCTTCAGAATGTGAAGCAGTAAAGCCGTCCACTTTTCCATGGTGGGGAATTCTCCTAGTGCTTGCAGCGAGTATTCTTTGTCTTGGTGGACTTTTCTACATACTTTTTATCTGTGCATTTAGACCTCAGAAGTACACACATAATAGAATACTACAGAATGGCGCTTATGAAAATGAGAATGATGGCATAAGTCTATCATAGTTTGGCTGAGCAAATGATGGTAATGATGTTTCTGACCATGTCGCAAAAAGAAGATGAGATACAAACCTTAAAGATAAAAAGATCTCTGAACAATTCTACTGTAAATCCATCTACCATGTTATTATAAAATTTCTAAAAGGATTAATTTTTTTAAAGGCAAAGACTGACCCTGAATATATTTCATTTCAAAATGTGATATCTATCTATCCATTTATCTATCTTTAACCACTAGGAAAAACTGCAATTAACCTTTTTTACTTTCGATTTTTATATGTTTTATATCTTAACCATATACTCTTTATATATCTTGCCGTGTTCTTAGATTTTCATTGCACTAGTAACTGCTGGTCAGGTCTCACATTACACTGTATGTACAGACTATATGTAGGATATACAATCTACAATCTACCTGTCTTTGCATTACTATCTCTGTGGCTGCTGCATATCTGGAATTTCCTTCGGGATCAATAAAGTGTTTATCTATCGCTCTATCTATCTATCTATCTATCTATCTATCTATCTATCTATCTATCTATCTGTCTATCTATTATTATTATAATGTGGTTGTTAAGTAAATCTTTAACTATGCTTTAATTCTTTACACTTAAACTGAATTCTACTATCAACTTGTAATTGTATTTTGCATTAAATTTGTCATTGTACTATGATTAAATATACAATTTAACCACAACTTACAGTCTTATGCAAAAGTTTAGGCACCCCTTGATAAATAACAGATTTTGGTGATTTTATATTTGAAAACATGTCAACATGGTCTCTCTTGGAATTGAAAAAATGCACAATATTTTCAGCAAACATTGATGCATAGTTACTTCTTATGCCATAAATTGAACAAAAATAAAAACATTATTATGGCACTGTTTGGGCACCCTAAGAGTTCCAGAGTCTCAGATTCTTTTTACAAGGTTTCAGACCTTAATCAGCTCCTAAGATCTGATGCATGGCAACAGCGGTCATTAGTAGATGCCAATTTTTTCAAGCTTTACAAATACCTTTTGTACACACTCGCGGACACTTAACAACCATGGGTTCCTCGAAGCAGGCAGATGTGAGATGTCAGTTCAGGGGAACTGCGGTGGTCAAGATGAGATCTGGAAGACCAAGAAAACTCTCAGAGAGAACTGCTGTTGTGCTGGTCAGACGGACAAATCAAAAGCTCCATTTGACTGCAAAAAACCTGCAGGAAGATTCAGCAGACTCTATCATGCTTTCGGGTTGTGTTGCAGCCAGTGGCACAGGAAACATTGCACGGCTGGAGGGAAGAATGGATTTGACTAAATACCAGCAAATTCTGGAAGCAAACATCACACCATCTGTAAAAAAGCTGAAGATGAAAAGAGGACGGCTTCTACAACAGGACAATGATCTTAAACAGACTTTGAAATCCACTATGGAAAACCTCAAGAGCCCCAAGCTGAAGGTTTTGGAACGGCCATCACAGTCCCCTGACTTTTAGTTGCTATAAAAAGCGTTTGCAAGCTGTGATATCTGCCAGAGGAGGTGTTACTAAGTACTGATTATGTAGGGTGCACAAACTTTTTCATAGTGCCACAATAATCTTTTTATTTTTTTATCTTTGTTCAATTTATGATATAAAAAGTAACTATGCAACAATGTTTGCTGAAAATATTGTGATTTTTTTTCCATTTCCAAGAGAGAGTGTGTTAACACCTTTTCAATTAAATAATCACCAAAATCTGTTATTTATCAAGGGGTGCCTAAACTTTTGCACAAGACTGTATACATGCAGAATTAGCATTACCTCTTTTTTTTTGCATCCGTACTTTATTAGTTCAATGCAACTCAATTAAATTTTATTTATATAGCACTTTTAACAATCGTCATTGTCGCAAAGCAGCTTTACAGAATCAGAAAAGTAATTACGGAAATAATAAAAAAATATCTGAGGGAATATTTATAAATTATAACCATTAATATATGAATGCTCACTTAATTATATTTCCACACCTCTCATACAGCAGAGGACACAGATGCAGCATATATATTAATATATTAGAATAAAATACATTCAATTGAGAAAACAAAAAAATATAGAGATAAAAAAAAAACTAAAGATAAAGAGAATCGTAGCTTGTGATTTTTTTAGCTGAACGTGAATGTCTGCAATCATAAACGTGATTTCTTTTCATTAAACAACAACTTTTCTTTTGAATAATGATACAAGGTGTGATGTAGCACAGTGATATCATGGGAACAGGAACAGGTTCTTACTGTAGTTACAGTGTATGATGGCACCAGTGTAGACGTGACCACAGGTTTCACCCCAATGGCCTTCCATATTCACACATGGCGCGTGTAAAGCACGTCGGCATGTTGCATAAATCACAGACTTTGATTAGAAAAATAAATAGCATTTCTTATAATAAGCTTTATGACACATGAGAATTTTCGAATTAATTTGAATATAAGGTCAAGATGTGATGAAGTTCAAGATGTTATTATTGTCTCTGTTTTTAACACAACTTGGAAATGTTAATCTGCTATGTCACATAAGTGTTTGCTAGCTGAAAATGTTTCACATGTAAGCGTGTTGTTCATTAGCTAAACTAGTCAGATCACATGATTGATAGTTGATAGCAAAATCACAGCCTGCATAGAGTACACTTTAGCCTGGTGACTTATGCTAACTAGCTGGTTAGGTAGTTCCTCAGACAGTTAAACAATACTTATTCTTTATTGGACATTTTTTCTCTTCATTTTATTCAAAATATTTTTTTTTGCTAATCTGAGGTCAAAACCTCTGAGTTTTGAAGGCAAATGCAGCATTATACAAGTTGACTTGCTAGTAAAGCACTGATAAGATAATGTGGGAACTAGCTAGCATAACATAGTAACTAAACTCCATCAGTTGTCCTTTAAAAAGGTCAGAGTTACCTCATAAAATATTTGTTTTTTTCTTCTTCTTATGTATTAAACTATTTTACTGTTATAACTAAATGGAAAGTGAAGAAGGTTGTGTAATAATAATACAGCTTAATATTCTTTCGCCAGCAGTGTCTGAAGTTTAAATTTTTTATTTATTTTTATTTTTTTGGCAAATCTAAGTCTGTTTGTGCCAGCTTCTATTTGCTTTAATAGCATTTTTGTTTTTAAAAAAAGAAGAAGAAGAAGAAGAGGAGGAGGAGGAGGAACAAAAGAGGAAAGGAAGTATGTTTAAACTAGACTGAGTCATGCTAGGTTAGCAAGCCTAGCACTAGCAATAAAATAAAAAAAATCCTCAGAAATGGATGCTGCATTCGCCTCAGAATTTTAGACTTGCGACTCCCTCGACTTGCTTAAAAGTCCCAAATTTAGCATGATGTCATAACAAAATGGCCACTCAACTGCGAATGAGAAGCCAACTTCTATGCCGTGACTTTTAAACGAGATTATAGACACATGATGACAATAATTATAACAAATAATTTTAGGAGATTTTGAGAAAACACATATATTAGGAAAGTTTATTCATATCACTAACATTAGCTGGTGGCTAATTTGTGAGATTTCATAGAAGCGGCTCACGTTGCAGCTCGAATGTGCTAAAAAAAAATAAACATATTTATATTTCATGACGTAGCTCAGACTTTAATTTCTAAATAAATTTCTAATTCAGAGTTAGCAGTGTTAGCTTTGTATAATAACTAGCTAAGTATCAAAAGTGCTTAGCCAGCTTTCTAATGAGCAACTTTTCTACCTAATTCCCTTATTTGTCAGGAAGCGACGTACTATAGTTACCAAATCAAATTTTTTCTTTTAGTGAAATAAGTTTTTACACTTTGCGAACATTAACAACGTTGTCTGAGTAGTTTTATCTTTATCCCGTCTCACTGTCTCATAGCTCAGTCCTTCAGAGACTCATGTCACTTCAGTGAAGCTGATAAATGGCATCGCTAAAAGAGGAGTGATCCAAAGAAAGAGAGAAAGTAACAAAGAGGAAGTGAATAAGGGAGTGTTAGAAACAGCACTGAAGGAGCCGACAGGCTGCTATTGTGTCGCTAAATCTTCCTGCATCTGCTGCAGTTTTGCTTCGCTAGCATTTTAACACACTGAAGGTTTTTACTTCCCCACAAGAAATGAAATCCCATAATTCTCCCTCTCTGAGCTCACTGGAGTGGAAAATCCAATTTATTTCCCTCGAGAGAAGAAAGGGATCATTTTCTTTTTCTTTTCAACACAGAACAGACCCAGAGTCCTTGCTAATGCATTGTTTTAGCATTAACTCAGTGTTGTTGCTGAACAAATTAACCTTGATGTACGAGTCTTAGCTTCATGGCCAAACACTAAACAAAGAACTGTATTAATACTTTTAAAGGATTTTAAATATTCGCTTAGCTCGAATGCTAATCAAATGAAAGTTTTTCTAGTCTTTTGAATCCTCCGCTAATCAATCGACGTATTCCGGTTAAGCATATGTGAATGAGTGTTTTCATATGTGTTTTAAATGTCTTGAATAAACATAAAAATTGCTAATAAATAATTTTTCTAGAAATTTCCACTAGAATTTGGTAAAGATGCAGATTAACTTAATACATGCGAGCAATGTGAACCTTCCTTGCTAATAAAGGACGCAAATTTTTGCACACTTGTTAAATGTAAACACTGCAATGTCATCATGTTTTGTGATGACAAAACTACAAGCAGTAATAAAGTTTTGGCATCCTCTTAAGACAAACCAAAAAATAACAACAAAAAAAAAAGCCTACATAAAATTAAAGACAAAAGACAAACGTTTCATGTGCAAACTCCATGCCGGACGTTTTGACCCTGCTGGCTTTCCATACGAGGTCACTGTGTTATGGAGGGGATACTGCGGGAACGTTTCATCACTAGCCGAACCTCCACGTCAGGTAAACTGTCCTGTTTGCTCTGAGCGCAGCCTTCGTCAGCCATTGCCATGTGCAGGTCGAAGCGCAGGGACACAGATTTCTTCCTCAGCTTCGGGTTTCCTTGGAAAAACGATCCTTCCCACTGTTTAATCACCTTATCGATCTTCTCTGTTCTGAATGAGAGAGACGGGAGATGGTTTTTATCTCACATGTAGCCTATTGTTTTCCACTCTGTCTAGAATGGGTACAGCTTTGTTTACTTGTGCTAGCTAAATTTTAGGCAAAACTAGCAAACACCATCCACATTAGTGTAAGTGCTAATATGTTATGTTTGTAGGACACAGTCTAAACATGCTAACAATGCTAATCCACTTATCGTTATGTAACAAGCTAGTTGGTACACAGTCTTTTAAGTGATCTAGCTAGTTTACATACAGCAAAGAAATTATTTAGAAATGTTAACATGCTACAGAGCTATGTTACATGTGAACTTTAAGTGCTTAGCTATAAACAAAGCTAATTAGCATGATTTTACAAAATATGTGTGCACTTGATACAAAAAATAAAATAAAATAAAAAATCTCATCAGCTAAGAGGTCAGCCTAGATTACGGTGCCCCTTCAACAGAACTTATTTAACGTCTTGTTTGTGTACAAGCTAGCTAATATTCAGCTATATATAATATAAGTGTTACGCCACTTACATAACGTTCTAGAAAATTCTACTGTATGTTAGTGACATTAGAAACTTCAAGGTACATTTCACTTGCTTTTTATTGTTCAGGTGGTAATTGTTATTGTATTGTTCTGGAATGTGTGTGTGTTTGTGTGTGTGTGTGTGCTCACTCGACTCGTCCATGTCCCTCTGCGCTCTCTCTCACTACGTTCCCCTCCACGATCTCCTGAGTCTTCACTGTGCTAATTTCTCCACCTCTGCTCTCTATGGGCTCTGACTCACACACACACACACACACACACACACACACACACACACCATTTAGCTTTAACTAGATAATACACAAATAATATATATTATAACATATAAATAATCTGGAGCTGTGTGTGTGTGTGTGTGTGTGTGTGTGTGTGTGTGTACCTGTAAAGATGACGAGGCTGCCCTGCCGGTGGAAAGCCGGGCCCCGATTGGTTGATTTCTCAGCAATGGCGCTTTCTTTCTCGAAGCCATTACACACTCCGTTCTGCTGACTCAAAGGTTTCCAGGGCCTCAGTTTCCGCGGCTGACCGTCTACACTCAAAAATCTGCAGAGAGAGAACGAACGCTAGCATAAATTTCACAAAACTAGCAAGATAAACAGAATTTCTTTCCAACCCATCTCTCAGTACGTTCTCTAGGTACCCATCACTCACTACAATTATCATGACTTTCACTTTCTCATAGTGTACAGTACAGCTAGCGGCTGTTAGGGAAACTATACTGTCGCGGAGTTAGCATGATCAGGTGCTCTTTAATAACCAACTTCCATATACATGACGATAAGACACCCGCGACTGGCTGATGTCATCGTGATTGACATGAGAGTGATTGATTGCTCCTCCCACACACACACACACACACACACACACACTTGGCCAGTCTCACTTCCTGTCTCCCAGAGAGACCTTTGAAGGTGAGCGATTGCACCATCACTCCTCACCTGCCCTCCTCGTGCTCCAGCAGTCTCCTGTAGGTGGCGATCTCTCTCTCCAGTCTCATCTTGGTGTTGAGCAGCTGGCTGTGGTGCTGTTTCTGAGCGGCGAGACCTTCACGCACGCCGTCCAGCTCGGCCTCCAGCTCACACACCGAGCGCGACAGATCCTGCAGCTGCAGCGAGTACTGACGCTGGGTGTGTTTCAGAGAGCTCTGCAGACTGCGCTCCTTCGCCACACACACACACACACACACACACACACATATATATATATATATATATACTTTATATATGGGCCAATTAAGAGCTCATTACAATGAGTGTGTGTGTGTGTGTGTGTGTGTGTGTGTGTGTGTGTGTGTGTGTGTGTGATCTCACCACGGCATGCAGAGACTCGACCTCCACCTGTAAGCTGTGCCACCGCTTTCGGACGTCATTGAGCTCCGCCCTCGCCTCCCGCAAGCCCTCGTCCCCGCGACTCACCTGCACACACACAGAGTCAGACAGTCGTGAAGGGTTTTGTGCAACAGGTTTGTTTCAATGCACTTTATCGTCTCTATCATGTCATGTCAAGGCAAGAGGTGAAGTGATCAACCACCAGAGTATCAGACGCAGACTTACATTGACAGAAGTGTTTACTGTAACTACAGTAATGTGCACATGGTTAGTGTTATGGAGTGAGGTGCTGGGATTGTAGTCCTTCAGTGAGATGTTTGTAGACGCCGGTGTATTCTGGTAAGCGCCGTTTCTGGTGTGATATACAACAAAACGGTGATGTTTTGTTATGTGGCGTCTCCACATAAACACACAGCGTAATTCGTCACACACTCGTTCCGTGCAACAGGATGTCACTTGATAATCAGCGTAGACTGGAGCAGTGATTCAGACTCAGGTTCGAAACGTCAGCATGATGTTCCACTTCAGGTATATAAGTGTCTAATCATTCAAGTCCAGACAGGAAATAGCCGGACAGGGACCGTCGCCAAGACGACCGGTGAGCGTACGGACTTAACTGATGACCAGGGTGCAGCTAAAGGACGAAGGTGTGTCTCAGACTGGCAAGGGCGGACACTGCACATGGCCACGCGCCAGGTTCTTCTATCAGTATATAAATCAACCTGACAGAATGCTGTGTGTGTGTGTGTGTGTGTGTGTGTGTGTGTGTGTGTGTGTGTGTGTGTGAGGTCGGGAGTGAGATGACATCACTAAAAAACAGAACATTAGAAAACACTGATGACCGAGAGAAAATGTTTAATTAAAGCTTGTTCTTAAATTAAAGCAATGTTCTCCACAGACACACAGACACACACACATAAACATGCAAAGATATCTGCAGTGCTGAGGACAATTGGCATGTGCAAATATATATAGTAGTATTACATATATTTCTATATAGATAGATAGAGA